>PVIH01013562.1:33270-57968 GCA_004025045.1 Sigmodon hispidus
GTGTGTGTGTGTGTGTGTGTGTGTGTGTGTGTGTGTGTGTGTGTGTGTGTGTGTGTGTGTGTGTGTATCTAGAGTTACAGGCTGTTGTCAACTGCTGATTTGGGTGCTGGAAACCAAACTCAGCTCCTCTGCAAGAGCACTGTTGCTAAAACTCTTCTAGGGGAGACAAATACAATATTTATTCCTCATTCTAAAATTCCAATGACAATCCAAGATTCCACCAAAGTTCACAGGGGTGGGGGGTAGGGGTGAGTTATTAGGCTTACTTACAGAGAGCAGCAAGTGAGAAGTTACCAGCAGGAGCACAGCTGATCTCAAAGTAGCCACACACTGAACAGTCTGCACCCACGAGGGATGATGGCTTCCTCATGTCTGCACAGAGAACACCCTTGCCCTTTCCCACATATAGCCCCGCCCCCATGAACCATGACCCCCAAGGCAATTAGGGCAGAATTGCAAACAGTTGGTTGGCAGGGTTGGCTGGATACTCGGGTGAGGGTCTCATGATCCTGCTTCCTTCTTCTAGGAAAGATGGAAATAGTCAACAGGCCCAGCTGTGATGAGCTTTAGTGAACAGGCCCAGCAGAACTCCTAACTAGGATAGCCCTGCACGAAACCTCTATCCCCTTCTTAGTCTTTCACCCCCTTCCACAAGGGTGTAACCCCCGTGAGGTACCCACCCTTGGCCCCTTTCCTCGTTTGTCTCCAGAAAGTGGCTGATGACATCTCAAGAGTAGGTCTTCTACTACAAATACTGGTGATAAAAGGATTAAAAATAGAAATGGGAAATAATCTGAATGGACGTGGACTGTAGTAACAGCCTGTGACTGTAAGCGCGAATCACCCGGTTATGACTCTAAGTGGGAAGTCACCTGAGTGGTGCATCCTTTAAGCAGGCCGTAGTGGTTGTGTGTCCACAGTTTCTCTGGTCACAGATGTTATCTAAGTTCCCAGCACTAGACATGTCTTTCCTCCTCTGAAACGGCCTTACATCCTATCAGAAAGTGGGTTTTATCCACCGCCAGTTGGCCTACTGCTGGGCTGGTAGTCAGATACCTCACAAAGCACGAAGAAGCTGCAGCTGAATAGGAGTTTTTGGACTTAATTCTCCTCATCCCTAGTAGCACCTTCGGGAACTTACAGGAGGAAAGGGGGATGCTTCCTGCCCACCCTTAGCTTTATTTCTCCAAATCCTATAACTGAAGCCTAGGTTACCATTACAACCAACAACCTGTCAGTTGCCTTTATTGTTTTGGGGGCCTCTAGGGCCTCTGTGGCCAAAAACTCCCAGGGAACTGACCCATTCCTAGCACTGGGACCCCAACTAGCAACCTCTTGGCTTCTGAGGGCATCCATTTCTACACTTACCAGATACCCTTGTTCACCCATTAGCAGGTACAGGCAGGCCCTGGCTGTTACAGTCTTTTCCTAATCACCTTGGTGAGTATCACTTGGGCTTTATACAACCATAAAGCTCCCAAGAATTCCACAGCAACAGCTGTTTTGAATGCTTTGAGAATTATTTCCCCATGCTTGATTCATTTAAGAGGCACTCACGTGTTGTTGTTTATGAGGGTTTCAGTGTGTAGCCCAAGCTGGCTGCTTCAAACTCAGAGATCCACCTGCCTTTACCTACTGAGTGCTGGGATTAGAAGTGTGTGTCACCATATCTGGCCCAGACATTATTTCTTACTGCCCCTAGTATGCAGCCACTCCCGATACCCTGGTCTCTGGTGTGTCATTCTCTCAGGGCATTTCCATACTCATATGGTGGACCCCACTCATCAAGCAGCTGTATCACTTTGTACCACATAGAAGAATGGCACCAGGGATTCCCATACAGATGCCTTATGCTCAGGTGGCCTCACCAGTTATGCGCCAGTATCCTCCATACTACCCATGCCAATGCCACTACCCCCACGAGCCCTATAGAGACAGACCACCATGTCAAATTCCTTCTGTAACCAATCTACCTTCAGACAGTGACGCTCCAGCTCTCCAGCTCACGCCTCCATCAGGAGCAAGAACTATGTTCTTCCCAAACTCATCCTAGATCCTGCCAACTATGGCAAATGTTGGGGAAATTCCTGCCCTGTAGATATGCCTAAGCCTAATTCTGAAGTTCTAAAGATTAAGATACAATTTCACCAAAGTTCACAGACATGAACACACACAACACAGTGAGTTATTAGGCTTACTTACAGATAGAGCTTCCTCATGTCTGCACAGAGAAGACCCTTCCCCTCAGCCTTACCCACATATAGCCCCGCCCCCATGAACCATGACCCCAAAGGCATTTAGGGCAGAATTGTCTACAGGTGATTGGCTCCCATGACCCTCCCGCCTCCTCCTTCCAGGAAAGATGAAACAGGCCCAGCTGTGATGAGCTTTTTGAGCAGGCCCAGCAGAACTCTTGAACATAGTGGTAGTCTGGCTCCTGTACAAAGCAGCAGGCACTCTGTTATTGCTCAAACTCAGGAAAAAAGGCCAATTGAGGTGCTTATTGTCTTATCAAAGTGGACTCACACCACCAGTCTCCCTCAGTCCCTGTTACAGAGTCCTCCTACCACCTACTCCAAACTCTGCAGCCCAGGATCTGGGCTGTCCTTCTCCCAGCTTCTCTGGTTCCTGTAACCAGTCATTTTGGTTACTCTGGTCTCTGCATCTTGCCCTGTTGGCCAGCCACTTGGTCTGAGGTTCCTGTCTTAGCCGCACACTCCCTCTATCTCAATCAGAGTAGCTTTGAGTACCCACCCTACAAAAAGCCTTCAGCAAGATCTTCAGCCTGCTGAAGTTGCCCCATAGATGATGTCATTAGAACCTTCTACATTAGATTCCAGCAATTCCCTCCAGTACATTCCTTCCCCAGAAACTTGCCTTAGTTTCACAGGGTCTCAGGAGGTGCCAAAGTATATAAAACATGAGTGGGAAGATTCCACCTATGCAGCGTTATGGAAATTATCATGCATGTTGTGGGGGACACTTTGATAATGCTGTTTGGGCATTACTTTACTCATGCTTCTTAAAGTAAACCTAATGAGCCAGGCAGTGGTGGTGAATGCCTTTAATCCCAGCACTCAGGAGGCAGAGGCAGGCAAATCTCTGTGAGTTCAAGGTTAACCTGGTCTACAGAGCAAGTTCCAGGACAGCAAGGACTACACAGAGAAAACCAAACAGATGATAGATAGACAGATGAAATAAACCTAATGAACTCATTGGCTTATCAAGCTAGATTCAAATGGCTCATTATTATGGTCTGTTATTTGTACCCTGAGGTGAATAAGAGATTGTTAAACTTTTCACAGGAAAAGTTTACATTGTGTGGTTTCTTGTGCTTTTGAGACCCGGTCTCATGTAGCCCCACTAGTTTTGAACTTGCTAAGTAGCCAAGGATGACCTTGAATGCTTTGTTGTTGATAATTTATTTTATGGGTATTTGTTTAAACATTTTTAAAGATTTATTTATTTTTATTTTATGTACAGTGGTGTTTTGCCCTGTTACAGACAGTTGTAAGCTGCCATGTGGGTGCTGGGAATTGAACCTGGTCCTCTGGAAGAGCACTCAGTGCTCTTAACCACTGAACCATCTCCCCGGCCCCTTATGAATATTTGTGTGTACTTGAGTACATGTCTTTATACCACTTGTTTGCAGAGTCCACAAAAGCCAGATGTTTGATACCCTGGAACTGGAATTACATGCTGCTGTGAGCAGCTTTGTGGATACTGGAAATTAAGCCTGGTCACCTGGAAAAGTAGCCAATGCATTTAACCACTGGGCTGTATCCCAGTTTCCCTTTTGTGGGGAGGGGTGGTTAGGTACTGGAACTGGGAATGTGAACCTGGTAGCCCAATCTCCTGATGGCTAGGAGCTGGCCTGACAGGTTTCATCAAGATGATGAGCTCACAGTTTTTGTGTTGAAATAAATACAAAATATTGCACAAGATTGTCATTCAGACTGTGCTGAAGACAAAATAAAATAAAATAAACCAACTGATAATTTTAAGCAGAAAACCAGGTTATTGTGAGAGCCACAAAGAGACAAATGTCTGCTTTTAAGGGAGAGTGATTGCTACCCCATCACCATTGCAGCCTTAACACTCACTCCTGCAGCCTGCCCTCCCTTTAAATAAAGATGTCCAACTGACTATGGGATGATCCTGCCTCCTCAGACAATATCCAATCCAGAAGAACCCACTTTCTTAAACCCCCAAATCAAGTTTCTCCCCTTTTAAAATAAAAAAAAAAATAAGTTGGGGCTGGAGAGATGGCTCAGCGGTTAAGAGCACCGTCTGCTCTTCCAGAGGACCCGGGTTCGATTCCCAGCACCCACATGGCAGCTAACAACTGTCTGTAGTTCCAGTTCCAGGCAAACACCAAGGCAAATAAGTAAATAAATAATAAATAAAGTCTTTTTAAAAAAAAAAAAAAAATAAGTTGTGTGTATGGACAGGTGTGTCTGTGTGTGGGGTTCGTGCATGTGGAATGCAAGTGACCTCAAGTCCAGATGTCAGACACCCTCTAGAGATCTTGTTACGGGTGGCTGAGAGTTGCCCAGCGTGGGTGCTGGGAACCAAGAGCACCTTCTGCCTCTGCCCTCCAAGGGCTGGGCCCGAAGCCTGGTGCCACTGTGTCCCTATCCTTCCCTGTACATTCTAACACCTTCACGTGAGGCACCTCCCCTTTCACATTAAACCCAACTTGGCCGACTGTGTACTGCAGGTGATCTGTAGCTGGAATGCACCAGTACACCTGGTATCTACAGTTGCCATATCACTATTTTTTAGACATCTGGCATAAAGGAAATGAAGATAGGATTTGAGAATTCACGATGGTGTGTGTAATCGTATTCCTAACTATTCATAAAGCCATCTCCTTTAATAATCTAAAATTGTGTCAAAAAACAAACACTAAGTTTTACAAGATGTTTCTAAAAATCCCTAAGTAGTATTAGCCCATTAAAAAAAAAATTGTATGTGCCAGATATGGGGGCAAACACCTTTATTTAATCTTAGCACTTGGGAGGCAGAGGCAGTTGGATCTCTGTTGTAGGAATCCTAATAGGTCTTTTTTAAAAAACAAAAAACAAAAAAACCCTGAGTCAGATATTGGGGAAAAGCTGAAAGATCAGGGAGACAGAGGAGCAAGCCACAGCCACTTCTCACCTCAACAACTCCTCAGGAGAAGGGATGATCCTGTCTCCACGGATCCTCAGACCGAATGGGGGAAGCAAAGGGAAGCCCAGGCTGACACAGGCCCAAATGCGAGGGAAGCACGAGGGAACTCCTGTCTCCTTCAGCCTTATATTCCTTTCTCTGCCCAGCCATATCACTTCCTAGTGCTGGGGTTAAAGGTGAACGTATTTCCCAAGTACCCGGAGCAGAGGCATGGGATCCCAATGGGATTAAAAGTGTCTGCCACCACTGCCTGGCTCTGTGCCTCTCCTGGACTGGATTTATCTCATGTAGTCCAGTGTGGCCTTGAACTCAAGAGATCCAGATGGATTTCTGCCTCTGCCTCAGAGTGCTAGGATTGACCAATCACCACAGCTTGACCTCTATGGCTAACTTTGTGGCTGGCTCTGTTATCTGAGCTTCAAACAATCTTCATTAGATTACAAACAATATTATCACCACAGATCTGTGAGTTCCAAGCCAGCTTGGTCTACAGAGGGAGACCTAGGACAGCCAGGACCACAGAGAAACCCTGCTTCAAAACAACAACAAAGGGGAGGGGCTGGAGAGATGGCTCAGAGGTTAAGAGCACTGGCTGCTCTTCCATAGCAACCACATGATGGCTTACAACCATCTATAATGACATCTGGTCCCCTTTTCCAGTATGCAGGCAGAACACCGAATATGTAATAAATAAATCTTAGGAGGAAAAAAATGTGTGTGTGAGAGCATATACATGTTTGGGGTTTAGAGCCAATTTATAGGAGTTGGGTCTCTAGGGCCTGAACTCAGGTCAAGTGGTTGGCAGCAGGACTTTACCCACTGAACCATCTCACCATTCCAGCTGACCCACATTTTGTCTTTGCTGCTCCCCTTCCCTCATTTCAGTCTCGTAAGCAGCTAGGACTATAAGCATGTGCTACAACTTTCCCCAGTTTTAAAAAATCCTTTTTCAAGGATTGACCATGATCTAGCTAGCACCCAATCGCCACAGTTGGGTGTGACCACCCTGAGTGATCAACCAGACAAGAGCCAATAGGCAGCTAGAGATGCAATGGAGGAAGCAAGCACATCCAAGCATCACTTCCTATACCAAGTCTGCTGCTCCATTAGGTGCCTGAGTTTTTCCCCTTAGCCACAGATAGAGGAGACACTAACATTCAGCTATTGGCGCCCTTTGTTCTTAAACTCCCTTGAGTGGCTTAAGACCTTCTTATCTCCTGTAGAGACAAAGAGAAGATCAACACCTTTTCCTATATTAGTTTTTTGAAATGAAGTCTCAGGTTGACCTTGAACTCCTGGTCCTCTGTTCCCCTTCTTCAAAGTGCTAGGATTAGAGGTGTGCTAATAACACATCTGCCTTCTCCTAGGAAAGCTTAAAGCTCTGGCCATCAAGAAGTGTTGGAGCAGGATGTGAACTGCCATCAACAACTCAGAGAGGCAACACCACCTGTCCTAGTGTTTGAACAAGAGAAGTGTCTGTCAACTACATAACACCCATATCCCCTATTTCTCAGTACATACACCCTCCTTAGTACCTGCCCCCCTAAATGACCCTAAGAGCCCTGGTTACTAAGGCAACCTGGGAACAGCACATGAAGACAGAGACTGGAAACAGATGGGGCTATTTTTAAACTAGACTAGGTGGCTCCATTTCTTTTATCCCACAAAGTGCCTTCCCCAGACCAAAGCCCCACTTGGCCATTTTACACCTCCCCCCTCTCCGCCACTGTCCACCCAGCCTACACAAGCTCCACGGGTAGTCTGTATCTGATTTTTGGCATTCAGTCTACTTCATGCTCCCATCTTCCCCAACAACCATCTACACAGTTTCCACTTCCTTTGTTAAAAAATAATGTTCTTTTATTTCTTTGGAAAGTAGTGGGCACTGCCCTACAGATTTCCAGGCCAAGCTTGGTAAATGAGTGTTCCCCTAGTCTTTGGAGTATTATGGTCCCAGCCTTCCCAGAGGCCCAGGGGAAATTCTGGGCCCCAAATCATCTGAAGGCTCATGAGGCCTTCTCTCCTGACCACCCACTTTTCCGATCTGGCTCTCCCTCTGGGTGGGGAATTTTCCTCTTCCCACACCAGTGCTGGAACCTGTGCTGTTCACAGGTAAGGACAAGACCAGGGACATCTCCAGCTTCCTGTGAGTGAACACAGTCCCTCAGTCCTTTCTGTTGGCTTCAGTCTCAACTCCTATGCAAGCATCTGTGTGAGTGAGGCCTGAAGGACAAGAGGACTCTCCCAAGAGTGGGGAGAACACATCAGCACAACCCTGCCTCAGGAGACGCTCCTTGTAGTCTCTTGTCCTAGTTTTTGAGTGGCCCTTCAGACAGGGCCTGGAAGGGCTAAGCGTGGGGAACAGCCCCATGACCCCAGCCCTCAGACATTGTAACAGGGAGTAGAGTCTCCATTCGTCCTGTCAGTGTGGCATAGCTGTGATGCGCATGCTCTGGGAAGCAATGGGGTAAGTCACCATAGGAGTAGTAGTGTGGCTCATTGTGATTCCTGCCAAGGGCTGAGCCATGGACACGGCCACAGGAGCCACAGGAGCCACAGATACAGCGACAGGGGCCATGGAAACAGGTGGGGGTGCCATCCCCTGGGCAATGGTTTGAGCCAAAGCGGCTGACAGTGGGGTGATCTCTGGGTTCAAGTGTGGAGGTGGGGGTGGTGGAGCAGCAGGAGGTGCAGCATTCGTTGGGGGAGCAGCTGGGGCTCCAGCAGGGGCCACAAGTTCTTGCTGGGATACAGGGCGAGGCTGCAGAGCCTGGCTGCTCAGAGTAGTGTGAGTCTGGGCAATGCCATGGTTAAAAGTGGCAACAGTGCCCACAGTGGGGGCCAGGGTTTGCTCAGTCGCTGGTGCAGTGGAGCTCAGGGTCATGACCTTGGCCTGATTGCGGAACTGGGCATTTTGTTCCAGAAGTACCTCATTGGTGGCCAGTAGGTTGTTGACCTGTTTCTTTAGCTCCTCCACGCGTTTCCTGAGCATGGCATTCTCCTCCTCTAGCAGTCTGCACTCTACTCCACGGGGCGGAGCCAGATTATATTCATAGGACTCAAAGTGGGGGCCATCAGGAGGGCAGCATCCACCTCTGCGGCGCTTAGGGCCCGGTTCGTGGTCTTCAAAGCCCCTTTCAGGAAGGTCGTAGATATCATAGAGATCGTGACGCCGCCCTGGGGGCGCCGAGCCCGTGGAGCCTCCACCTCCAGTCCCTCCACCACCTCGAGCATCAAACTCAAAATCCCTTTGCAGGTGACGGAACTTGCACTTGGTTCCTCTCTGACAGTCACCTTTGAGGAAGTCACGGCAGATAGGGACCTCCTCCTTACCATTGGGAAGGTCAGCAGGTGAAAGACCCAGCCCAGCTGCTACTTTCTGCCTCAGCCGAGGAGGTAGCTCTCCAGTCTTCTTATATCCATCCTCATCCTCCTTGGACCCATGGATGAAACGGCAGTTTGGGCGGCTACACTCCTTGTTTTGGAAGTCATGGCAGAAAATGAATTCATTTTTGCTCACCCCCAAGTTGGACACCTCACTCATGTCCGGGTGGCGGTAGCGGCAGCGCTTGCCTCGCTTGCACACATTCCTCAGGAAGTCTCTACAGATGGCATCTGAGGTGGCTCCCCCACTGCCTGTCCCTGTCCCGCTGGCCTCCTCACTGCCCCCACCTCCAGGGCCTCCGCCGCTGTTCCCAGTGCCGTTGGTGTAGCTGTCCCGGTCAGGCATCCTGCTGCCCCCCAACTCAGGGTTGTCTTCCTTTTTTTGCCACTCTTGGTGACTGTTTAAAAAAAAGAGAACTGTGTTAAACAGGGACCCTCCTTCCAGCAAGCTCCCACTCTTCCTGACTTATACAGTGGCTAGTCCTCTGGGGCAATGGCTGTGGAGATGCAGAATCTAAGGGAGCAGAATCCTAGCTGGCCTGGCTGACTTGCCAGAAGTCCCTCCCTCCCAGGCCCTAGTGCACCTGGTCTGGGTTGGAGTGATTCCCACTTGCCTGGCTAACAGAGAAGGGAGAGAGCAGGATGAAACCACTCTCACTAATGATGCTGAGCCAAGGGGGGGCAGGGAGAGACTGCCGCTCTAGTTTACCTTCCCTTCTTATTTAAGTTGTGGGGGAGAAATTAAAACAGGTGCTGGTGCGTGAACAGACTGAGGCTGGAAACAGTGCTCCAAGACCGGCTTTGAGAACATGTGGATGGAGGGGTACCAGTAACAAGACACCCCTTAACCCCTCTTCCACGTGAACTTAGCTGAAATCTCCAAGTATTTCAGAAATCCTGGGTGATTCTTCAGGCCACTAGTGCCATCAGCTGGAGGGCAGTCCTTACAGATGTTAATCTCTCAGCCTGCTCTACACACAGACCCCCCACTTCAGGGAAAGAAGTTCTAAGCCGAAATCTCTACCTCTAGGTCCCCAGGACAAAACTGTGGCAAGGTCAAGGTAGGAAGGAGTTAACCTCATAGGAAGGGTGACCTTTCTTTCCCCATTCTCCATCCCCCTCCAGGAAAAGATCCCACTAATATCAAACCATAGTACTACTTACCCCATAAAAACCCTCTTTATTTATAGACTCTATAAAAGCTTTTTAAGTCTCCTATTTCCCAAGAGAGCTCTGGAATGTCAGTCCACTGCCCTAATTCTAGCCCTCCCTTCTCTCTAGTCCCCAGTAGGACTGGGAGTCCCTGCTACCACGTGTCTAATCTTCTAAAGGTTTCCTAAGTAGTCTTCAGGCTCCCCCTGCTGTCCAAATAGGAGTTCGTTCATACATTTCCCTTTGGGCATAAGGATACCTTTCTCAATTTCCCTGGCTTTGACTTATGCCACTCACACCATTTCTTTGACTTTGCCTTTCGATTTCCCTAAAATGACTAACCAAGATCAGAGATCAGAGATACACAAAAATCTACACAACGGGAAAAAGTCGTCCACAATTAAAAGATCAAGGTATAGAGTAGATGAACCTTTACTAAAAAAATAAGATGAGGTGAGAAATGTCCTCGAAGCCTGACCGGTGTTTCAAGTCCCACCAAAAGCAGATAAACGTATTGTGATACTATACTCTTCCTCACCCAATTATCCCAGAATTAATACCTGAGGTAGCTCAGGTGAAGTCCGGGGCTCCTGTGACTCTCCACTTCCACATCACTGCTGGGTTCTGAACAAGAAACAAAAAAACCAGAGACTTGGGTGGAAGGGGAAAAGAAGCGTGAAGGGCGATGGGGTGGTTTTCATAAATGGAATGAGTTCTGACAAAACGTTAAGAGCTTTTTTGCTGTTGAGGATTTCTCTTAAAAGTTCAAAATGAACAGCACCTCTCAGAGGAAAGCTAAAACCGTCCAATAAAGTCTGGGCAGCTGGGTCGGTGAGGGTGTGGGGGATGTTACCTCAGGATGAGAAGGCTATGGGGACCAGAGTCCGATCTAGGGTTGGAGTTCGGGACGCCGAGTCTGAAAGCTACACAAGGGCAGCAACTGACAGTGCAGTGGGCGGTCGGGATTAGCCTTGGGGCGGTGATTAGAACGGTCCCCGCACCCCGGAGTTGACGGAAGGTCCGGCAGGCAGTGAGCCGTGCACCAGGTGACGGGGACATGAAGGAAGCGCACAGTGAGCGGGAAGGGTGACATCGAGCAGAGGGGATGGGCAGGGCTGTGACGTCACGGAGCTGGCGTTTGCTCGGGAAGCGGGGTCGCTCAGTGAACGGGGTCTGTTCTGGGCAGCCGGGAAGAGCCAGGGCGCTTCGGGGGGAAGAGGGGGCTGCTGGGGCCCGGCCGAGCACAGCCATGGGCTCAGCTCCGACTCCTCCCCTCCGGGCGCGGCCTCCACCTAAGTCTCCCGCCTCCCTCACCTGCCGCCGCCGCCGTAGTTGCTGCTGCCGCCTGCCGGTCCTCTAGCTTCGACAAAGAGCCGCCCACCCTACGGTTTTTCCGCTTCCTGCGGAAGAAGCGACGCTCTAGCCTCCAGACCCGGAACCACACTCTATGGTCTACTTTACGCGCTCCGAGCCGCAGGAAGGAAGCTCCCAGCAAGCCTTGCGCGTCACCATAGCAACACGACCCAGCCGAACCCGGAACACGAACAGCATCCACTTGACAAAAAGCAGCAGAGGCGCAGGGAATGCACGAAAGTGGCACGACCTCAAGAGCACACTACATGGCCAACTTCTGACTCCGGCCCGATGCTAAAAATCCCAGGCTGTTGCTTTTCTAGCTCTGGACACTCCACGAAACAGACCAAACTACACTAAAAACTCCCCACCCAAATGGAGCCGCAAAAAACACGTAACAGCAAATGTGATTCTTCAGCTGAGACAGCGAGAAAGATGGTTTATTGTACACGAGTTACACTTGGCCACAAGTGGGAACAGAACTAGTCCAGAATGCCAGAGGCCCGGGGCGGAAGGCCAGCGGGGCTGTTGTGGTTGCAACGACGGCAGTCTGAGGAGTCTCCTCTCAGGGGTCTCTTGCAGAGAGCAGGCGGCGATGATCGGGTCCATGCAGACTTCTCCCGACCGCAGCCCAGTCCGACAACTTGTACCAGCGTCGGTCCCGGCCTCAGCATCCCTTACTTCTGCTCCCTCCGCCTTGTGGGTGCACAGCTTACTTGGACCTCTGCCTCATCTTTCTCCTCTTGCGCTTCAGCCTGGAACAGAAAAACACACAAACCAGATGATTTCTTTTATCTTTTCAACGGTAGACCAACCTGCAATGGATATATAAAGACTGGTGAAATTTACAACCATTATAGTTATGTGTTTACACGCCTGCTCCCCCCACGCCAACACCGCCCTCTTCAGTTTAATTAGGTTCAGCAAGACCCCACCAACGCTTCTCCGCAGTCAAACATACCTGCGCATTCGCTTCTTCCTCCACTGAAAACCCGGTCACGTAAAGAAAAAAAAAAAAGATGTTAGCAGCAATCTTAGATAAGGATACTATTACTCAGAAGAACAAAAGATCACAGGTAGCAATGCCAGGTGTATTTAGACACAGCCTGAACTTACCACCCCAACTGTCATGTTTTCCCACCCCATCCTCTCTCTATCGAGAACTAGAGCAGGCTCTAGTCAGCCTCTCTCCAACCACCACTTGAACAGCTTTGAAAACCAGAGGAGGAACCATGGCGGAGACTGACTGCCTGCATCCCCTCCTATCGCCCAAGCTCAACGCTCGAGAAACGCTTACCTTCGCTCTCATGGCGCAGACGTTTCTACAATAAAAGAGAAGAAAGTTACAGTTAATTTGCTGCGATGATGGTAAATGCAGAGGTCAGATGCTACTGGATTGTACTCAAAAGTCCGTACACCGGTACCATTAAGACTCACCAAGGAAGATGGCGCTAAGGCCGAGAGAGCGGGGAAGTCGGCCTTCTGCTTTTTAATGGCGTGCTCGGTGCCGTCACTTCCGGTGCCACCCACCCTTCTGTTTCCCTAGGGGCGGGGCTGCTCAAGCGAGTGACTTCCGGCTGCTTTACTGGACTCAGCAAAGTATTTTGAGTGCTAGTTATAAAGCCCCACCTTCTCTGAGATTTATTTTAAGAACATTGTATTATTTCAGCACGAGCACCTGTTTCCAGTATGAGACTGAAAAAAGTAGAAGGGAAAAAAAGAACTTCCGGCTTCTCCCTCGTTGCTTCTTGGGAGTTGCAGTTTCTTGGTAAATACCTCCATTTTATTATGAATAGGTGTGGCTTGTAATAAGAATTACTGGTTTTGGCCTGGCGTGTTGGTGCACGCCTTTATTACTAACTCTTGGAATCCTTGGGAGGCAGATTGCAGAGGCAGGCAGATTTCTCTGAGATAGACACCTGCCTGGCCTGCATAGTGAGGTCCTGCCTAGAGTAAATAAATGTATAAATGATTCCTAATTTCATTTTGGTATGACTCCCCCACCCCTCCGACTGCTGTGGAAATAGCTGAGCTCCGAAATTCTAAAGATTTAAGATTTTAGAAACCGCCAAGCAGAAGTAATGCAGATCTTTAGTCCCAGCACTCTGGAGGCAGAGCCGCCTTCCTCTGCCCGCAGAGTGCTGTGATCACCCGACCTAGAACTCCTATGTCACGTTAGGAGTCCTTTTAACTTCTCCTTAAGGGTAATGTATTGGGGTTCTCAAGGGTTAGGGTTAGGGTTAGGGTAACAGAATTTATAGAGTGAATATCTCTCTATATAGAAAGAGATTAGAATGATTTACAGGCTGCAGTCTGGCTAATTCAACTCTGGCTGTCTGTGAATAGAAAGTAGTTGCTCACTCAGTCCACAAGGCTGGATGCCTGAGCTGTTCGCTGCTCAAAGTAGGTTCTAATGCTTCTGCGGAAATAGGCTTGCTAGCAGGCAAGGACAAAACTTCCTCCTTCCATGCCCTTGTACAGGATTCCAGCAGAAACTGACCAAATTAGATCTGGAAGGTACGTGTTCCCAGCTTGACATGGTGGCATATACTTTTAATATGAGCACTCAGGAGGCAGACAGGCAGATCTCCGACTTCAAGACCAACCTGGTCTACAGAGTGAGTTCCAGGACAACCACGGTTGTCTTAAAAATCAATCAAACAAAAAACTTCTTTCCAGTCTTATTGTCAAATGAAAATTACCTGAATCATTGAAAGCAGTTCCTGTGGTTATTTGGCAGCCAGGATATGGTGGTACACATCTTTAATCCCAACACTGAAGCCAGCCTACTCTAGCTAGTAAATTCCAGGCTTGCCTGTGCTATTTTAAGAATGGGGGTGGGGGGAGGCAAAGCTGGTAATCCCAGCACTAGGGAGGCAGCTCTTGGTGAGTTCAAGGCCAGCTTGGTCTACAAAGTGAGTTTCAGGACAACCAGGGCTGTTACACAGAGAAACCCTGTCTTAGGGGGTTGGGAACAACCAAAGAACAAAACTATGTAAGAGTTAAGGGTTTAAAAAGGGGGAAAAGGCCAGGTGTAGTGGGCCAGGCATAGTAGCATACCTGTCTGTAATCTTAGCACTTGGAAGGCTGAAGCAGGAGGATCATAAATTCTGTGCTAACTTGTGATACATATCAGGTTTAAGGCCAGCTTTAGCTGGTTAAAATAAGACCTTTTTTTTTTTTTTTTTTAACTTTATTTATTTGCCTTGGTGTTTGCCTGGAACTGAAACTACAGACAGCTGTCAGCTGCCATGTGGGTGCTGGGAATCGAACCCAAGTCCTCTGGAAGAGCAGAGGGTGCTCTTAACCGCTGAGCCATCTCTCCAGCCCCAAGACCTTTGTTTTGAGACAAAGTCTCACTATGCAGCTTTGGCCAGCCAGGATCCATACATGACTATAGGCAGAGACTCAGAGATTGACCTGTCTGAGGTTATAGGTGTAAAACCACATCTGGCTCAATTAAGTGTATGTCAATTACAATCCTTTCCAGTGGTTTTCTTAACATTTCCTCATCGTATCCAGGCATGGCACTTGGTGGATCTCTCGGGGTTCGAGACCACCTGATGTAGATAGTGAGTTCCAGGAACAGATAGGCCCATACTGCTGGGATTGAACTATTAATGGAGCCATTTCCATTTTTTACCTTTTTTCAGGTATCTTTCAACAGATAGGTCTGTCCTGGAACTCAAAAGAGATCCACCTGCCTTTGCTTTCAGAGTGCTGGGATTAATGACAGGCATGGCAACCCAGCTTAGTCCTTCACATTTGAGATAGGATCTTGCTAAATTAAGCACTGTCAACCAAGCTATAACTCCAGCTTGAGCAAAAGTTCCAAAATTCCAAATAAAAACCTTAACAAAATGAGTTTACAGCCTGAGCTAGTGTCTAAAAATAAAATTTACAAATCCATATTACCAGTTTAAACGGAACTGAGTAATTCTAGCCCATGTCTACTTTTGAGTGGTTTTAGGTTTGCAGAAAAATTCTCCACATTATTTCCTGTCCCCATAGCCTCTCTCAATAAAGCATGCCCACCAACAGCCAATCAGGCAAGGTGTCACATACTGAGAACACCAGCACCAGAGGCTGAAGCAGGATTACCATTGAGTTTGAGAAAAACATAACTCATCAAGAGCCCCAGGAGAAGCAGACCAAACCTACTCTGTACTTTATAATAGAGGTGTACATTCGTCCCTCGGCTTTTGCTCACTCAGGTATTCAGTCAGCTCAAGACCATCACGGCACTGAAAACTTGTTTAACAGATTTTGGGTGATTAGGGATGTGGTTCAGTTGGTAGTGTTTGCCTAGCATGCACAAAGACACCCCCCCCAGCACTGCATAAATGGGATGTACTTGACATATGCCTGTAATCCCAGCACTCAGGAAGGAAGGCAAACTTGCCATGTTGCCTTTGCTAAAGCAGGTATAACCATCTTTAATCCTAGCACTTGGGAGGCAGAAAGTTCTGCAAGTTCAAAGCCAGCCCAGTATACATACAAGTTCTAGGACAGCCAGAGCTAAAGAGAAAACTTCTAAAAAACCAGATACCATGTTACATCCTAATTCTTCAATCGATCATTTTCTTTGAGTGACCATCTGTCTACCTCTGTGAGCAAGAGAAAAAGCCTGTTAAAAGGTAGCTCAGCTAGACAGTGGTGGTACACACATTTAGTCCTACCAGGAAGCAGGTCTCTACTCAAGGTCAACCTGGTCTGCAGTTTTCCAAGACAGCCAGGGCTACACAGAGAAACTGATAGAGAAATTATTCCATCTCTACCACAAAGACAAAAAGAACAAATGCATAACATTATGAGCAAATCCAAATTTATTTTAATGCCATGTCATCTCAGAAACCTTTTAAGTTAGTGGGAGTCTTGGTTCCCTGGGACAGCATGCCAGAGGTACAAATTGTAACTCTTCTCTATAAACCCCCAGCAAGTCATCTAAGTCCAGTTTCTGAAAGCCAGTTCTCTTCAGTCTACTCCTCTCGTTCTTGGTTTTTCTTTCATGGGAAGAAACTCAAAATATTTCAAACAGAAAGCTGGGCATGGTGGCACATGCCTCTGGTTCCAGCACTCATGAAACAGAGGCAGGAATCTCTGAGTTCGAGGCCAGCTAGAGCTATATAATGAGACACTGTCTCAAACCAAAGGGGGGTAAAAAAGAAAAGAAAAAAAATAGAGAACAAAAACCTATTGGGATTTTTCAATGTCAGTTCTAAGATGGAGTCTGAGGAAAAACTGACTGGTTCCAGAGGGTGGGACAAGTACTGTCCAGTTGTGAAAATGGGCAGATGTAGGGACTTCTGTAGTACAGAGATGTCTACAAAGGGTTACAAATGGGTCCATGTGATAGAAGAAAGAATCTTAATGGAGACTTCAGCATCTAAAATAGGAAGGGCGTAACCAGATACCCTACATCACAAGCAATCTGCCACAGGTGAATTAAAAAAAATATATATAATCAGTCCTCCTCTTTGAAGGCAGAATACTTTGTGACAGTGGGAAACAGGAAAGCCCCCAAAAGAATGAGAAAATGACATTGGTGATATAAAAAATTTCAGCTTAAGTTTTTTGTGGTGGTGGCTAATTTAGCCTCTTTTGTTCTGTTGTATGGCCACAAACCTTGATTGAGCAGAGTAGAAAAGGCCAGAAAGAGGGGCTTGAAGACGATGGATTTTGACTCTTGATTTTATTATTCAATTTCTTTTTCTACTGAAAGTAGTCTTCAGCGGCTGGGAAGCCTGGCCTCCCAAGACCAGAGTCAGTTGGAGCTGGTTTTTTGTTGGAAGAGTGAGTGAGTGGGTGGAGGAACGGAACGGGGATGAGGGCAGAAGACCCTGCTCTGCTGTGGTCTTGGGTGGAGAAGACGCTGCACTTCACAGAGCCTGCCTGGGGTGCGGTGGGAAGGGGATGAGGCAGGAATGACAAGCCGGGGAATGGGACCCACCTCAATCCCCAGCTCCATTCTCTTCTAATGTTTCTCCACTGGTGGCATTTTCTGCAGTCTTGGAGGCCTACATTGCAAAAACAAAAAACAAAATAAGGGGGGGTCTGGAGAGATGGCTCAGAGGTTAAGAATCTTCCAGAGGTGAACTTATACCCCACCATTATCAGAAAAGATTTCCCACCATCACACACCTTCTTTTTCTTCTTTTTCTGGGTTTTTCGACTTGCAGAACTTTGGAGAAGAGCCTGGAAAACAGAAGGCAAACCCTGAGAAACGTGAATTAAACAAAGGGCTCTGCCTACTTTGGCAGTTCTTTTTCAGGATTTTCACAGGTAAGTGCACCATGTTCACCGTTTTCCTTTCCACACTAACCTTTAACTCTGCATCCTGGACTTCCATCTCAGACTTGTACAGGTCAGGCTCAAAGGGACCACTGGTTATCCGCATAGGGCCATTGGGCATGAGTAGGACTGTAAATTTAAACTGGGCAACAAATTCACCCTCCTTCTCATAGAGAACATTAAATGGCTGTAGTAACTCATGCTTGGCACACTCTACCACACCCATTCGAGCCTTCTTCTCATCTTCAAATGCTCTGGGAAAGAGAGACAGCATTCACGTCTTCTTAACAATATACCAGGTCATTACCACTTATTTTCTATTAGTGTGATTGCAGGTATGATGGAGACTGGGGGCAAGGCATAGGTGTGCAGGCTAGAAGACAATTTTCTGAAGTTGGTTCAACCTTCCACCGTTAGGTGGGTCTCAAGTTGAACTCAGGTGGGCACTCTTACACAGCTCTTGACCTGTAACTGCACAAGCAACTGACCCTGATGTTTTAGGCAGGTTCTTGCTCAATGTAGCTCAGGCTAACTTAAAACTCTTCTTCCTGCCTCAGCCGCCAAAGCACTGGCATCCCCAGCATTTGCCACCATATTCAGTCATGAATGCTTTTAAATCACTTCTGTCCTTGTGCAGAAATCATGTTTCATGTTACTCTTCTGTATTATATTCAACAAGGAGATGGGCAGGACAGAGGACATGCATCCAGGCAGGAACTACAAGTCTGGGCAGGAGGGAGGGAGGGCCAAGGGAAGGAGGCTGCTTCTGAGGACACAAACTGAGTCAGACTGGTTCCCAGTCCTGTTTTGCTCTATGCAGTACCTTAAAGTAAATGGCATGGCATCAAAACGCCTCTCCACCTCACTGAAAAAGGCACGTGAAGTTTTCATTTTCAGGCCGTATTGTTTAGAGGGGTCTCGTTTGTAAATGGTGGTTCTCTGTCCTGCATCTTTGGCCTAAGAAAGTTAAGTCAAGTCAAATATGATCTGGTGAGCACACTTTCAAGTCACTCCTTTTGCTAATTATGAAATTCTTACCTTGCCTTCTCCTGAGCTGACGAGGACATCTACAGCATAAACTTCATGTACCTCAAATTCAGCCTTTTCATGGTCCTTCCTAAAAGAAAAGAGGGAATCCTAAGAGTAAGCCAGACATAAGAGTGCTGCAAGCCTGTGATCTCAGCACCTTGTAGAAGGATCACTGTAAGCTCTGGGCCAATCAGGACTACACAGCAACAACACCCCAAAAGTAGGGCTGGAGAGATGGCTCAGTGGTTAAGAGCACTGACTGTTCTTTCTACAGGCCCTGAGTTCAATTCCTAACAACCACAAGGTGGCTCACAACCATCTATAATGACATCTGGTACCCTCTTTTGTATACATAATAAATAAATCTTAAGATTAAAAAAAAAAAAAAAAAAAAAAAGGTTTGGTAATTAGGAGCACATACTGCTTAGAGGGCCTGAGTTTGGTTCTCAGCACCCCAACCTGGTGGTTTACCACTGCCTCTTACTCCAGCTTCAAGGGGATTGATGCCTCTGGCTTCTAAGGGGACCTGAACTCACATGTTTAGACAGACACACTTTAAAAAACCTGACAGGTAACCTCAAGTAGTTTGGAGAAGGTAGCCATGATCAAAGTAAGGACATGGACAAATAAAAGCTAGAATAGTGTGATAAAAGGCAAGAATGGACTGGCACCCACTTCTGCTGGTCTGTCGGGTTCTGGATAATGGTTTTCTCTCCATCAATCACATGCTGCTTCAGCTGGTGTGACAGCATACCTGTAGGCAGAGCAAAGGCTTTATACCAGCTATATAGCCCCCAGCAGCTTCTAGATCCACTCACATAAGTAGTTTGATGGTGCAGTTATGCTTGGCTATGGAAACTGTCTTAGACAAAGCTAGAGCCAGGATGGACCCTTAATTCTACCACACTACACACTGTCGGACCTTTAGCCCCATTATCTGAGGTCTCACCTTCTATTGGTGTGCAGTTAAACGAGTGAGCAACTTTGTTCCAGGCTTCTGTCACTTGTGTGTTCTAGAAGTACAAGAAAAAAATGACAGGTGAGCTATCTGCACTTTCCAACATCTCCTCATCAAGTGCCAGTGATTCTCGTCCCTACAAACTAAAAGTGCAGCCAGGCTATGGTGCCACATGTGTGTTTGAGGCCAGCTTGATCTATGGGAAGTCCCAGGTCAGCCAGGGTCACACAAAGAAACCTTGTCTCAAAACAAAAACAACTGAAAACAGGCTCAAAAAGGTTAACTAACTTGTTCAAGGCTAAACAAGAATTGAGTTGAGAAACCCTACCATAACCCATACTTTCCAATATCAAGTGTAGGAATTATTCCTTAGCATCCTACCCAAAGGAGATCAACAGAAAATAAACTTTTTAATCCGGGCACTTAGGAGGCAGACGCAGGCAGATTTCTATAAATTTGAGGATAGCCTGCTCTACAAAGAGAAACCCTGTCTCAAAAAACTAAATTCTGTGCCAGCCACAGTGGTGCATGCCTTTAATTCCAGAATTTGGAAGGCAGATGGGAGAATCTCAGTTTCAGGCCAGTCTGGTCTACACAGTGTAAGATCAAAATAAACAAAACATAATTACTAAATAAATGTAACTCCTAGGAGTCAGTTCTCACTTTTTGTCAGGTAGGAGTCAAAAGCTTGGCAGCAAGGGTCCTAATTTAGTCCCCTCTAACACAAGAGCCACAGTTGAATTTCACTTTTCCTATTTTACAGATGAGGAAATTTGAGCAAGACTACTCCTGACCAGGTGTGATAGCACACACTTGTGTAATCTCAAGAGAGGAAGACAGAATCAGTGACAGCGGGGAAAAGATTAGTCTAAAAAGCGCATGGTTGCATGAATCCACAGCTATAGAGTAACCATTATGCAAATAACCAACAGAAATAACAAGTGTATAAAGTAATAGTAACGGCTAATTTAAGAATTTACTCTAGGGCTGGAGAGATGGCTCAGAGGTTAAGAGCACTGACTGTTCTTCCAGAGGTCCTGAGTTCAATTCCCAGCAAAACCACATGGTGGCTCACAACCATCTATGATGAGGTCTGGTGCCCTCTTCTGTAAAACTGTATGCATAATAAATAATCAAAAAGAATTTACTCTAGGCTAGGTACTGCCCAAAGGGCTTGAAAACTCTGAAGTCAAGATTATCAGGAAACAAAGGCAGAATTTTAAGTATGTAAATAAGTAACCATGAGGATGAAATAAAATTTAGCACAGGTATGAGGAACAGGAATAAGTGACACAGAAAAGGAAAAACAAAAAGACATTAGGTTGTTTTTGTTTTTTTGCAGTCTTGTGGAGGCTTTATTAGAATGAAGGGGAAAATGAGGGAGAGAATGAGAGAGCGAGCGAGCAAGACATTAATTTTGAGTGGTTCTCTGAAATGTTAAACTTCAGAGACAATGTTCACTGATAAACAATCTCAGTTGTTAGCTCACAAGAACTTTACCACCTCTGGGCTTCCTGATACTATTTTTCCCCCTTAGGCATGAATTTGCCTACAATCTTTCTATCCTTTTCATGTAGTTTTTAAAAACTTGTTTCATTGTTACTCAAATTATTTGGGGGTTAAAGTGCACACACAAAATCTAAAAAAGGCCTTTATAGGTGCCATAGTAAGAATCACATAATCTCCTTATACCTTGCACTGGCTGTGGTAGATGCTCAGTTAATTGCTGTTCATAAGTGCCTGACTCACCTTTGCTTCTGTCAAGCTTTGAAATTACAAGGAGGCACCTTACCTGGTTTCCAGGCTTGACCAATCGTAAGGCAGCTTCTGCACAAAGATGAGCCGCCTTAATGACATCTGCTTTCCGTCCTGTTACCTGGGTCCCCTGTGGAGAAGTATATCCAGTATCATTCTGGAAAGCTCACTAGGTGTACTCACATGCAAGGCCAGCCAGTTACACAAGGAAACCAGAAAGCCCCTTCTTTTTGCTTCTCGAGTGGAAACTAAAAAAACCTAAATAAATGGCAGTATAATATCCCCTTACCAAGACTGAAGAAAGTTGAAAAGCATGCTACCTACCTGAGCTACACCAATTACAAAAGTGTGAGCCACATTAGCAATGAAGCCATCCACATGGACACCAAGGTCACTGAAAGACAAGAACAGAATACTTCATTAGGAACTGACACTGTGTAAATGTGTAGGAAAATGACAAATACTCTAGAATGGCTGAACCTTACATTTTTACCAAGTCACCTTCCTTGAGTATATAGTCCTGGTCACTCTTCAAAGGGGAGAAGTGACATACACAGTTATTTACCGAAATGCTGGTAGGAAAGGCAATACCTGTAAAAAGAACCATCAACCTTACTGCCTTGCTCTGTCTTGGAAACACCTGTTGCCCTTTAGCAAATTGAAGGGGTTTTTATTTTAAGGATTTATAAACTTAGTTTAGATTGGGCAGGAATCTATACCCATCCCATTTGCTACTCCAGAATCTTAACCAAAGTTGGGATGGAAGTTACAATGTGTTAGGGGGGCGGGGGACACACTACAAGAATGAATTGACAGGGTCAAATGGGAGAAATAAGAAGAAATTTTTTTTCCCCCTTTTACCTTTCTTCATTTCCTTTTCTTTCTTGAAGATTTTCCCTGTCTCTTCCATAATCATGGCATCACCTTTCTCACACAGGCTCAGTACAGACACACCTGAGCTGGAAGCATCCACCAAAGACCGAAGTACCCCTGGGGACAGAATCCCATCAGGTCAGTCCTGCCTGCATTAATCACATCTAATTAAACCTGAAGTTGAATTCATTTTTCTAATACTCCTTAGTGCCACTGTCTTAAGGTGGAAAGAGAAAGCAGCTATTGTGTCCTAGTACAATCCACCCCCCTTTATGTCTACCTGTGCTTGTTTTGAGACACATTCCTGGTGGTCCTGGAACTCAGAAACCAGCCTGCCTTTGTCTCCCAGATAAGTGCTGGCATTAAAAAATACCACCACATCCACCCTTACTTTCTTTGTAAAGATTTATTTATTTATTATGTATACAGTATACAGAAGAGGACACCAGATGTCAACATAGATGGCTGTGAGCCACCATGTGGTTGCTGGGAATTGAACTCAGGACCTCTGTCCGGAAGAACAGTCAGTGCTCTTTTCTGAGCCATCTCTCCAGGCTCCACCCTCACTTCCTACCTTCCTTTCCTGAAATAAAAAAGGCTAGCACTCACTTCTCTCCTTTACATTACTTGACATCTGGATAAATGAAGGCCTTGCACCTTCCAAAGATGTTATGGGATACAGAATCATTACTGCTAGGGGTACCCAAGCTACCCCACATGCACAGGCAGAGCAAAAGAAATTTATGGGCGTCAGGGACATCGGGAAGGTACACCTGGAACTGCTGAGTCAAAGTTGAAGCATTGTTAAATGTTACCTTCTTCCCTTCCCTAGACATTCTAATTAGGTGTTAGTAATCACAATTTATGTACATGCATTTTCCCATATACAAGTATATAAAACAAAGGGAAATTCATCTAAGGTCTCAAAGATTCAGGGGACTCAAGGTTTACTTTCAGTAGATCCCAAGGAAACCAGTTTTAAAACTATTATCTGAAGTCACAACTGCCTAGAGCTGTAAATTGTAGGGATGGAAATTTTGTCTGATTTAAACCAATAATATCAAATACTAAAACATCACCCCAAATAGGAATATTCTATTCTGTATATGCCCTCTTTGTGATCGTGGGAATTCAAGGTTTGATTTCTTTTGTGTTTTGGCTATTCTTTAAAATTCAAAAATACTCAGGTTCAACCAGAGGTATCCTAAATACCTTATGTTTTGTCAAGACCATTTTAAAGTACTAAGCGTTTCTATCTCCATCTCCTTATAAGTGGCTCTTAAAAACAGAAAGAAAAGCCGGGTGTGGTGGCACACACCTTTAATCCCAGCACTTGGGAAACAGGCAGATCTTTGAGGCCAACCTAGTCTACAGGAGTACCAGGACAAAGTAGGGGGAGGGGAGGGCAAGGGACAGGGACAGGGAGATGGGGACACCCCAACTGTTCAGAGAAAGCAAAGTTATCTGCTCATGAATGCAGACAACTGTTGAGGAAACACAAAAATCAGTATTCCTCTCCGACCCTTTCCAGCATTACTGACAGCCTTGTCTAGCTGTTGTCTAAGCAGGATCTCAGAATACTGTCAAGCCTCTTAAGAATCTTAAAAGGCCACTTCATAGGCTGGGGCAGAAGTCATTAACCTCTTCCAGAAAACCAGGTATCTTTCCGAGTTGCGTTAGGGGCTCCAGACGTGCCCTCCAACGGTCCCTTGAGCAGGCCAGGGGAGAAGGGGGCCCCCACCAGGAAGACCTCAAGTGAAGACTTAGTAAGCACGTGGTGGGACAGCTCGGTAGTGGAGGAAGTGGGCAGCCAGCATCCATCCGCTCGGGGACCTAGCAACACGTGCCGGCCGGGCTGCCTCTTGCGGGTCGAGACCCGCGACCGCCACAGGGCGCTGCTGTCGCCGACAGCTGGGAGCTTCCTTTCCAGGTGGCCTCCCTCACCGCTGCCAGCCAGAGACGCCGCGCCTTGCCTCCTTACCAACCGCCTAGGGTCGGAGCGTGTCTGGGCCCCTCTTGGCGCTCCTCGCGGTGGCCGGCCCGCACCTCCACTCTCCAGCCCAGGCATGGCTGCTCAGTTCCCGAGGCGACACCAGATCTCCCCACCACGGCGCCCCGAGCCGTCGGCACGCGCCCCTCGGTGGCTCACTCCGTAAGACCCAGCCGCTCCAGCCCCTCCGGAGACAGCCCCAAACCTCTCCCTCCGAGCCTCGATTCCAAAGACCCCCGAGGCCGCACTCACGGTTGGCGATGTCGCCCCCCATCTTATACTTGGTCACGACCAGGTCCTCGGCGATAGTTTGCTCCTGCTGCTCGTCTTCGCCCGACATCTTCCTGCCACCTCTACTGCAGCCTCACTTTCCCTGAGCTGCGGCCTCCGTCTCCCTCTCCAGCCACAAGCTGTAGCTAGAGTCCCTTCGATCCGCGAGGAACGCGCGAGCAAGCAAGGGAGCAGGAGGGCGGGCGGAGAGAGCGAGAGGCAGCGAGCGCGCGGGCTGAGGCGCGGGGCACACTGGGACAATGAGTCCGGCCGGCGCCCAGCCTCCAGCGGCCCTCGTGGGCTCGAGAACCACAATTCCCAGCCTGCACCTCGCGCCCCTCCGCCAGGCTTTGAGGCCTTGCCTTCCCAGGTCTGCGCACGCCGGAATCGCCGGGCACACTGGGAAGGGTTTGGCTCCGGCGGGAAGGCGGAGCCGTTGAGGAGCTTTAGGGAAAGCGTGGTCTCGGG
>PVIH01013563.1:0-26483 GCA_004025045.1 Sigmodon hispidus
ACCTTCAGCAATGTAGCAGGATACAAGATTAACTCAAAGAAATCAGTAGCCCTTCTATACACTAGAGATAGAAGAGCTGAAAAAGAAATAAGGGAAACATTACCCTTCATAATAGCTGCAAATAGTATTAAATACCTTGGAGTAACTATAACCAAAGAAGTAACAGACCTATTTGACAAAAATTTTAAATCACTGAAGATAGAAATTGAAGAGGATATCAGAAAATGGAAATCTCTCCCATGTTCCTGGATTGGTAGGATCAACATAGTAAAAATGGCAATTCTACCAAAGGCAATCTACAGATTCAATGCACTGCCCATCAAAATCCCAACACAATATTTTATGGACCTTGAAAGAACAATACACAATTTCATTTGGAATAGCAGGAAAGCCAGGATTGCCAAAACAATCTTACTCAACAAAAGAACCTCAGGAGGTATCACCATCCCTGATTTCAAGCTATACTATAGGGCTACAGTAATAAAAACAGCCTGGTACTGGCATAAAAACAGACTTGTGGACCAATGGAATAGAATTGAGGATCCAGACATTAATGCAAAAACCTATGAACACCTGATCTTTGACAAAGAGGCCCCAAATATCCCATGGAAAAAAGATAGTATCTTTAATAAATTGTGTTGGCATAGCTGGATAGAAGTGTGCAGAAAAATGCAAATAGATCCGAGCCTGTCACCCTGCACAAAACTCAAATCCAAGTGGATCAAAGACCTCAACTTAAACCCAACCACTTTGAACTTGATAGAAAAGAAAGTCGGAAATACACTTCTACAAATTGGCACAGGCAACCACTTCCTAAATATAACACCAGTGGCACAGATGCTAAGACCAACAATCAACAAGCTAGGAAGCTTCTGCAATGCCAAGGACACTGTCAATAGGACAAAATGAGAGCCTACAGAATGGGAAAAGATATTCACCAACCCTACAAGTGATAGAGGACTGATCTCTAAGGTATATAAAAAGCTCAATAATTTAGAGCCCAAAACCTTGAATAACCCTATCAAAAATGGGGTACAGATCTAAAAAGGGAATTCTCAGCAGAGGAACTACGAATGGCTGAAAGGCACCTGAAAAAGTGCTCATCATCTTTAGCCATCAGAGAAATGCAAATCAAAACAACTTTGAGATACCACCTAACACCTGTTAGATTGGCTAAGATAAAAGGCACAGATGACAACCTATGTTGGAGAGGATGTGGAACAAGGGGGACACTCCTCCATTGTTGGTGGGAGTGTAAGCTTGTCCAGCCACTTTGGAATGCAATATGGCGGTTTCTCAGAAAATTGTGAATCAATCTCCCCAAAGACCCAGCAATACCACTTCTGGTGTATACCCTAAAGAGGCACATTCACACTCCAAAGGTATTAGCTCAACTATGTTCATAGCAGCATTAATAATCGTAGTAGCAAGAACCTGGAAACAACCTAGATGTCCCTCAAATGAAGAATGGATTAACAAACTGTGGTACATCTACACAATGGAATACTACTCAGCAGTAAGAAAAAACAATATCCTAAAATTCACAGGCAAATGGATGGATTTGGAGAATATCCTCCTGAGCGAGGTATCACAATCTCAGAAAGATAAGCGGGGGATGTACTCACTCATTAGTGGTCTCTAAAGAAACAAACAAGAAAAAAAGCAAGCATGCCCAAGCGGCAAACCACAACCACTGAACATCTTGGGATCAGAAACACTCTGGACTGACCCTTCGGACCCCACTCCCCCTAGAGGAACACCTGACTCACTCTTGAGGGAGGGTGGACAAAACTGGATTTGGCCAGGAGTGGAGACTGATCCAAGCATTATTGGGTCAGGGGGACCATAGGACTGTCTGCTCCCTGCCCAAGGAGGGGATGGGGAGTTGTGGAGACGTAAAATGACCTGATGTGGTGGGAGGGGGAAGGGACCTTTAATAAGGATATACAGGGATGGAAAAAAAAAATTCAGAGGGAAAGCTGAACACAAAGTAAATATATGTGTAGCAATCTTATTTGCATTATCACCCTTGATAAGTCATGCTTATGATTTTTATCTTCTTTATAGTTATTGTTAAGTTTTCAGCATTTTAAACTCATTTTACTGTTTTTTGATAAATACAAAATAAATAAAGAAAAAAAATTAAAAAACAAAACAAAACAAACAGACAAACAAACAAAAAAAGATTGCCAGTGCCCCTAAGAAGCAGAAAGTAGTAATGGAAAGCTACATATATATAAAGTAATATATATAATGCAAAGATGGAATATACATAAAGAGGCTGAATACTGTATGTTATGGTGTCTTTGAATTGTTTGACTGCTGAGGAAGGAGCAAGGTCTGTTAAGAGCCATTATTTTATAAATGCTGCTGAATTAATCCAATCAATATATTTTGTAAATGACTTGACTAAAATTGAAATCAAAAGATATGCTACTTTGGAGCAAAAATTTTCTTTTTATTTTCACAGAAAGTGAGAGGCTCTGGATTTATTCCAGGTTAAAGAAAGTAAAGTTTGATCAAAAAGACCCTTGAAAATACTTTGATTGGAAAAAGATGACCACATCAGCTTCAAAGCTGCTAAAATAACCCAGCCTCAGGACTTCAAAAAAATTTCCAGCACCCCTAATCAGCAGGAAGTAGTAATGGAAAGCTATGCCCAATTCCCAAAATAATGTTTATAAATGTTTGTTTTCATTATAAATAGTTAATGGTGTTAGTCAATCTCTTTCTAGGGACAAAGAGAGAATATGATATATAAATGATTAAAAAGATTATTGAATCAATTAACCTATTAACCAATTGTTAATCTCAAAATATTGTACATTGGTATGAATTTTGGTTTATTGATACAAATTTAATATGTGCTGTATGTATAATTCTACTCTTGTTTAAGATATTATGTTTATGCAATTCCTTTAAAATTATAATATATAATTAAGAAATACAGACTAATAGTCTTCTATGATAATCAAATTTATAGACATGTTAGTCAGGTTTTTAGATATACAAAGATATATTTTAGTTAGATAAGTAATCTTCAAATACTAAAATATTTTAAGAACGTAGACTTTTCTGGACAGTAAGACATGTCTGCTGCTGGTAGCACCAATCTACTTCAGGAGGATGATGGACATTGAAGAAACTCTATATGGAGTTTACTTTCTTTGTGGCAAAGGTTAGCAAAAGATTGTTCTTGCCTTGACTGTTTGACAATATTCTTTCTAAACTAGACATGCAGGACCCATAGGAAAGTGACCTCTGGGTCTTTGACAGAAGAAGATGACATGGTCCTTCAGGTTTCTGTTTCATAGAGAAAACTGCCAGACATTCTACAGGACACAGGGAGAAGTGACTGACTGACTATGACAGAAGGGGCAGAGCAGTCCTTCTCATTTCCTGCTTCACTGAAAAGTCTGTTAGAGACTCTAGGCCTGTAGGCTGAAGATGGATGTTCCAACATTACAAAGGAACTTTGGTTGACTTTTCAGGTAGCCGATGTCTCTGTCATGTCTAGAATTTAATGTCATTTCTAGAATGCTTATAATGCCCTCCCTTACTCAGGTAATAATATATCCTTCTGTGGTCTTTGGTGGTATTGAAAATTAGATAATTGTAAGTATAATTTTCCTTAGTTATACTAAAAGGTAAATTAGATATGAAACTTTGGACTCAACAAGTATAAAGTATATGATAGAATATTTTCTTTAATTTTGCTAAATACAAATGGACTAGATATTGTAGCTATAATTCTTGCCTGATAGCAAAATATGTAATTTTGCTCTGTTGAAATTGAAATCTTCCTTTTGATTAGAAAAGAGGAAGTGATGTGGTATGTCTTTTGGTATGCTGTGAATTACCACTGAATAATAAAGGAAATGTTTTGGCCTATGGAAAACAGTTTAGAAGCATGTGGGAATCCCAAGCATAAATAAAGAAGGATGGTAGAGTCAAGAAAGACACTGCAAGCTGTGGCCCAAGAGAGCAAGATGTAATGGAACACAGGCAAAGCCACTAGCCATGTGGGAACACATAGATTAATAGAAATGGGTTAAGTTGTAAGACCTAGCTGATACTGAGTCTAAGCCATAGCCATACAGTTTGTAATTAATATAAGCCTTTGTATGATTATTTGGGACTAAGTGACTGTGGGCCAGAAACTTCTGACTACACACACTGGTTTTTAGGAGCAGGAACTTGGCAGTTCCTTAGACAAATTTCTGTCTTAGATTCTTTTGTAAGGTTCCTATCACAGTGCTAAAAACTTGACTAGGACAGGAAAATTTCATTCTAACATACGGATGTCAATATATAGGTCTTTAGGTTCTTGCTGCATGGACCCCTATAATGATGATTCTTTGCATATGGCTTCCCCTAGCAAGTGAGGAGAGACATAGATAGGGAGACAGACTCATGACTGACTTCATTCACAACAATGAACCTCTCTGGCCATGGGCTTTTTTTGGAGGGGAGACTTTTGATTGCAGCTTTGATATCAATGCACACAGTGGGTCTGTTTGAGATGCTTATATCTTCTGGCTTTAGTTTTAGTAAATGATATGTACTTAGACACTCACCCATTTTGTCTGTGTTTTCCAGATTTTTGGAGCATACATTTTCAAGTATTCTTTCATGATGATGTGGATTTCTTTATAGTCTGTGGCAAAGACACCCTTTCATTTCTAGTTTTGTTTATTTGTGTCCTGTCCATGCCTTTGTCAGATTATTGAAGGATTTGTTAATATTATTAACTTCACATAAATGAGCTCCCTTTCTTATGGCACCCTTAATGATTGGCTTTGAGTAGTTTGAAATCTAAACTGTTTCATGGCTAGTTTTTTTTTTTTTTTCTGTTTTGAAAGCACTTTGAAGTTGTTGAAAGGGCTGAACATTATCACCTATGTCTGTAACTTGAATTATTTTGTAATTCTTAGATAAGTTCATAAATATGAAAGAATCTTGATCATCACATTTTGACTTAGGGTTAGGGACTCTGAGAGTCCACTTTGTATATTTTGGGAGACAGTCTAGAATGTTAAGAGTAGAATAACTTCCTTTAGTCAATAGGACCCTCCTCTCCAATTCCCAGTATTAGGCTTGCATTTTGTCCTTCTTTGGCATAGTGTAAACCCACTTTGTACATTCCATTCCTATTTCCTGGGAACTCCTGGGAAGTTACCCTGGAGTCAACAGCCATGGGGTGCCTCTTCTGTTTATCTTATGGCGTTTCCTGTTCTTATTCCCTTTGCCTTTTCTATTTCTTTATTATTTATGTCATGGACTTATTACAGGAGTTAGATTTGGTTGTACTTGTGAACCTAGAAAGTATCTAATTCCACAGGGACTCAGAGTAGAAGGCTGCTGAACACAATGAGATTTGTGTGCCTTTAACCTTCTGCATTTGTAGCAGCAGCAGCAGCAGCAGCAGCAGCAGCAACAACAACAACAATATTATTTCTATAAGGGAATTTCTAGGCACCCTTGAGTACATATCAATCAATTTTCACATGGTGTTTGAAAATAGTTTTTTTGGGGAAAAGCTACCTTTTTTTCCTTAGTGTTTATTATGCTCTGATAAATCTCATTTACCTAATGTACACCATGGGAAAAAAACTCATGCATGAGGGTGCCCTTGGAACACTGGTATCTGTGCAACCAAATGAGAGAGAAGAATAATTGTGTATGTCTGTTGACTCCTTTCTGTTCCTGGCATAGAAATGTGTAGTTATAGTTTTCCATTGAAGATTTGATTTCTCTTTGGCATCCTGTCTAGCTACTTACCTGGCATCAGAACCAATCTTTGGTTATGGCCTGGATGTTTGCCTGCATTCTCCTAAGAGAACCAGACAATAAAAATGCCTTGACATTGCCCTTCTATGCATGCTTTTCAGTATGTCAAGGTACCACTCCAGCAGCAAGAATACTCAGTGATATGTTTAATTCTGATGAAGAATCAGAAGCACACAATGGGAAAGATGGGAATCAATGAGCTATTCAGCTACCTCAGTTTCCTCAAGGATTTGGAATTCATTGTGGAGAGACAGATTTTGTTACCTTTGGGACGTTTATGAAGGTCAGAAGAGCCTTTTAAGCATTTTTCATGGCAGAAGAATATTCTCCAGTTAACATGATATCTTTTTACTGCTAAAAATTAAGATCTACTTCTCTGGAAAACTGGGAAATGCTCATTTTTAAAACTCTTTGATGCCTTTCATTTGGAAGGTTCCATTTGTTTCTTCAGGCTTTATGATGGCTAACGTTGACTGTCAACTTGACGGCTGTGGCATCAACTGAGAGCCATGGCGCTAGGTGTCCCAGGTGTGGGGTATTTCCAGAGAGAACTGATGAAGGCAGGGAAGCCTTCCCTCAGAGAGGAGTCATAGGTAGACGGACATACAAATGAAAAGCAGGGCGCTCTGTGCCTGCCTGTCTTTGGTCCTTGCTGGTGAATATGCTTACTGCTCTTCTTTTCTCTTTTTTTCCATGTTGTCCTCTGGATCATGGATTTTCTTATGATCAAAAACGCACTAACAACAGAATAGATGCACATACCAGCAAGGAGAAGACATAGCTGGAACTCGGTCAGGGACCCATAGTTACAGGAATAGTGTTGAAACTCAAACCTCACTTCCAGTCACTGGTACTTTGTGATGCCTTAGCTCTCTTCATTAAAATTCTCAACCCAGGTCCTGAAAAATGGGGTGGAAGGGAAGCATTGTGTATAGTTGGATGACGTAAGGAATTTTTCTTGTAGAAAGTGCTGTGAAAGGCTAAGTAATGTTCAATTGATTAAGTGCTGACATCTCAGGCTAAAAAGCTGTAGGTGGCACCAGTAGCATGACATCAAGCCAGTGGTGTTTCTGAACCTTAATCTTGGCCTTGGTTATTTATGATAACTATACAAAGTAGCTTTGCTTACGTGTCTAGTTTCATACTATTTAGTGGTATAATGGAAGGCAGCATCTTATTTATAGCATTGATAGCAGTCTTGCCCAACCTCATGCAAAATTTCTACCTCCACAACTTCTTTGAAAAATATGCTGTTGCCTTATCTCATTTTAATTGTGTGAGAGCATCTCATGAATGGGCATATATCACATATGAATATTTAGATAATGTTCTTCTAGCACTGAAAAAAGTCCACAGACATTAAAAAACATCAAATACCTTGAAAATGCAAGTTCTTTTTATAAAAAACGAACTAGGGGTAAAATCATGGACCATTTATGGACTCAATCATTTTGAAAGATAGTATGGTGGTTGACATGTTTTTTTTTTCTGTCAATAATCAGGAAATTGTCAGCTTCTCTTTTTCTTATATTTTTTTCCCTAGGGTTGCTGCTTGGCATTCTGGGTAATCTGCATATTGATCAATGCATATTGACCAGGGGCTGCAGCTATCCTCCAGAATGATTGAGTGGTTTCTCCCTTAGTATATGGATTTGAGGGGAAATGCTGAGTTAAACACATGAGTATGCATTTAGGGGAAGTGGAACTAAGACCATGAGCAGGGAGCTAAAGGGAGACAATTTAGAATGTAGTAAGCATAGAAGGGGTATTCATTTGGATGTGCTAAAAGCCCCCTCACAGACAAGGACCTGATTCTGATTTGGGAGACTCTACTGTATGTACAGGCTCTTGAAAAGGCCCCTTGTCCTTGTCATTCCCACCCAGCACTCCACTTGAGAAGGCCAAGTTCTTGACAGCCATGTTCCTAGTCTGCAGGTCTCTAATTTTCTCTTTTGTCATTCACTTATAAATTCATTTATTTATTCATTTTCTACTCCCAATGCACTAACTTGTCTTGATTTAAATTAGTTTTACTTAGTTATTAATCTAGGGCAAAGAATTAACATTTAACTCAAACATTGTTCTGTGTCTCTTGATATATATTTTGTTATTGTTTATTTATTTTTACATTTTTTAGACAAGGTCTCACTACGTAGCCCTGGCTTACTTGGAACCTTCTTTGTAGATCAGACTAGACTTAACTCAGAGAGATCTGTTTGCCTCTGCCTCCCTAGAGGGCCACTGTGCACCTCTGAGTACCACACACTTGCATAGATGTGCAGAAGGAAACTTAAAAGGTGACCTATGATAAAAAGAAATCATTTTGATAGGAGTAAAGCCTGTAAGCGAATGTTCAGCAATGAAGGTAGACACTTATTTCAGAAAATCATAGTGATTACTCTTTACCTGCTATGTATTACTCCAGCACTGGGTTTTGTATGATGGGCTGAGCTTTTTGCTGACTCTTTCCTCTTTATGTCATATGAACAAGATTATTTAAATGTGTGAAGGATAATCCAATGAGAGAGGCAAAGAGTTTTCTCTCTGTACTATGTTACTAAGTCAATATAAAAAGACACATAGATCATATGAAATAATAGATGTATAACCTACAGAGATAATGGGCATGGTAGAGAGAGCCACCAAGTATAAGCAACTTTGTGTGAAAGAATGATTCAGTTAATTGTCATTTGCTATTATTACAATAATTGCAAAATTGGGCTTTTACTCGATGCCAGGCAAAGTTAGACTGATATCTGCTTCCATAAACAAAGCTTTATTGGAACACAGTCACACTCATTTATTTAAATATCATCTGTGGATATTTTCTTGCTATAAAGGCAGAGTTGCCACAGGAACAACATGGCTCATAAAACTTAAAAGATTTATTACTGGATCACTTATAGAAAGCTAATTACTGTGTATCAGATAAAATAAGCCTCAAAATATTCTTGGATGGCTACAATGATCTTCTTTTTCCAGTATTCTAGTTTACATGTGAGATGTCTTACACAGGCTCCTGTGTTGGAACATTTGATCTCTAGCGGAAGGTACTGTTTTTGGAGTTTCAGAGAGTAGTCTTGATCATACAGGGAAATGACTGGAAATGGGCTTTGAAATTAACGTCTGTTCTGGTTTCAGGCAAAGTGCTCTCTTTCTTGATACTTCAAAATGTGAACAAGTAATTTGGGCATGGTGGTAGAGGCCTTTAATCCCAGCACTTTGGAGACAGATGTAGGCAGAACTCTGTAAGTTCAAGACCAGCCTATTCTACAAAGTAAGTTCCAGGAGAGCCAGGGCTACACAGAAAAGCCTTTCTAAAACAAAACAAAACAAAAACCCAAACTACAAAAACAAAACAAAATCTTTACCTGCCTGTATATTTACAACAATGCTGGACACAGAAGTACAGAGTTTGAGTTCTTGCTTCTGTACCATCTTGCCTTGTTTCCTCCAGTCTCTCTGTTGAAATGAAAATGCTTACTTTACACCACTGTGTACTGGAAGTCTGTAACTTTCTAAATGAGAAGAATTCCCTGTTATATTTTTAAATAATTAAATTTAAAATTATTTATCTGTGTGTGTAAGTCTATGGATTTATATGTACATGTGCGTGCAGGTTCCCACTTTGGCCAGGATAGAGGATCAGATTCCCTGAAGATGGACTTACAGATGGTTGTGACTTGATGTGGATGCTGGGGAATGAACTCACATCCTCTGCAAGAGCAGCAAGTGCTTTAAACTATGGCCCCATCTCGCTAGCTCCTGTACCTTCAAATTTACTTGCTTATTTACTTAACATATCCCATAGTTAATATAGTACCATGAGTCTCAGAAAGGACTTTGGGTTTTGGAACATTGCTGGGCTTGGTAAGACTGTGGGCACTTTTGAAGTAGAATCAAATGCATTTTGCAGCATAACATATCTGTGAGCTCATGGTGGCCAGGGATAAAATATAATGGTTTGACTGTGACTGTGAATTATTCTCCACAGGCTTGCGTATTTGAAAGCTTGGTCCCTACTTGATACTGTTTTGGGAGGTTGTAGAATCTTTGAGACTGTGATCTAGCAAAAGTGAGTCATGGGGGGAAGAAGAGGTTTGAAGATGATGCCATGTTGTAATAGGTTCTTATCATGGTAAAAACCTGCCACCAAGAGGTATGTTTTAAATAAGGTTTATTTTGTTAGAATCACTTACAAAATGAAGTTTTAGCAATGCGCCAAGCCGCCATACGGACCGCCGCCTCGCCGCGCCCAGGGACCGGAAGACCCGCCTCTCTCCGTGCTCCGCTTCCGTCTCCGCAGACCATGCCCCTCCCACACCTGTACAATCCATGATTTCTCGCTACAGGTTCTGGCATGGAATTTCCAAGCCAGGACCAGAGGTTTGGTCCCACTCTCAGCCCTGCTTAGTCTCAAATAATTACACAGAGGCTTATAATATTTTATGCTGATTGGCCTAGGTCCCAGGCATATAACTTGCTGTTCTTTAGTCTTTAACTAACCCATCTTTCTTATCCTGTTCAGCAATGAGGCTCAATACCTTTTCTCAGCAGCATTTTTTCCAATGTCTCCTGGCAGCTCTGGTGCCTCTGTGGCATCTGTGTCTGGCGTTTCTGCTCTGCTCTGAGATTTTCCCAGTCTGGTAGCTCTGCCCATACTTCTCTCTGCCTTCAGCCAATAAGCTTTTTAATAAACCCATAGGCAGGACAATTATTTAAAATGTAACACATAATCTCACTATAATACCACTTTTTGAGTCTAGTTCAATCTCTTTGCTTCCTTATCCTTCATGGTTTAGACAAGGCATGCTACAAGTTCCCACCACTCTGGGCTCAACTGCTGCTGCTGCTGTGGCTCCTGCTATGATAGATGTTTATGAAAATGTATATGTATGTGTGTGTGTATGTGGATATGTATGTATACACACAGAGATAGGTTAGATAACTGCAAGGTTTCACAGTTTGATGTGAAACTAATGAATAACGTAGACTAAGACTTGAGAATGGTATTGTTGGTGCTTTTAATGACGACACCATATTGTCCCTCATCTAGTATAAGAAAAAATTATAGTCATCTTGCAAATAGAAAACGAGGAAGTCACTTCACACAGTGTCTCTTGCCAGCCTGTCAGAGCATTTCCAGAGAGAAAATAACTTTGGATAAAATGAAGAAATGATTTCAAGGAACATCAGCCATGAAGGAACTTACTATGGACTGAATGTTTATGTTCTCCTAAAGTTTATACGTTGAGATTCTGTCTCCAACATTGTTGACAACTGGAGTTAGGTGCTTCAGGAGGCAATTTTATCACGTGTTAAAGCCCTCTCACTAATGACACTTATTAAATACTAGGAAGCATGCATTCTCTGTTTTTCAGCTGTATAAACATACACCACGACGAGTGTCTATGAAAGAGGCAACGTGCATCTACCAGCTTTGGGCCTATGCTGTCATATGGGTTTGGGTCTCTCAATCCTCAGAACTGAGAAAAAAATGTTTCTTATTTAAGGTGTTGATTTGATAAGTCAGCCCCAACTGAGTATTTGTCTATTCTCTGCTCTTTGGTTAGATATCCTAACATGAATGATGCTAGGCTTCACATCAGGTTTTCCTTTATAAATGTGTGACTACAATTCTTCCCAGGGGCCATGACCTCTTCTATGGGATGGATGCTAGCATCTTGAATTTCCATAGGAAAAGCATCCCTTCCACAGTCAATCATATAGGATTTGTGGGATTGACATTCCCTGGATTCTGGATTTGGCTTGGAATACCTCATCAAAGAATCTTCCCCTTAACCATTGTAGCTGGCTCAGAGACGGACACATGAGCTAATTTACGTCATCAGCCAGAGTGAAGCTTCTCTTCTGTGGGAAGAGCACACAGATGTTCTCTTCTCCATGGCAGTTGGTCATGGTGGTGACAAGGTGAAGAACTACATGAGGAGACGCCTGCAATTCCGGGGCAGTTGCCACGTATAGCTTAAGGATGGAGTTGCCAGAGGTTAGCCCACAGCCTGAGGGTAGCTTTATTCCTCAGGCTATTATTATACTTTGAATTTAAAGTGTCATCAGATACCTGTTACTTATGTTGAAGGCCTCTTCTCATCTGGTGTATCTAGTCACTGTGTAATTATTGTGTCCTCAGGGCTTTGAACTAATCAATGGACTTATCTGAACCAGGCTTTTTCTTTTGGACCACTAACCAGCTCCCATATTATGACACAAAGACTTGTTAGTTATAAATGTTTGCTTTATCTTAGGCTCATTTCTGGCTAACTCTTTTACTTAAATTAACCTGTTTCTTTTTATCTACATTGGCCTTGGGGGGTTGCTTTTCTTTCCTTCTGTATATCTTACCTTCATGGCTTCCCATGTCTGTCTGTCTGTCTGGCAGCTGCCTGGCATCTCGCTCTTGGCATGCATCTTCGTTTCTCCCTTGCTCTCTGACTCCTCTCCTGGGCCTAGATTCCTCCTCCCATTTCCTCTGCCTGCCAGCTCCCTCTATCTCTCTCCTACCTAGCTACTGGCTGTTCAGATTTTTATTAGACCAATCAGGTGACTTAATCAGACAAGTAAAACAAATGCAACTCACCTTTACATAATTAAAAACACATCCTTACATTATCAAAAGTGCAGCAGAAACAAATGAAACACACCTTTACACAGTTAAAGTAATATTCTGCAGCATAAATGAATGTAACATACTTTGTCCAGTTAAAATAATATTCCACAGCACTCATCCCTTGATAGATTTGTAATGTGACGATATTGTTGGACAGTGTCTTGTAGTAAAAAGTGACGCTGTGGAGGAAGTGGGTCCCTGGGGTATACCCAGGAAAGATGCATTTCATCCCTTGATCATGTCCCTGTTTCTCTGTTTCCTGACTGCCATGAAGTGAGGGGCTGTGCTCCACCTCTCTGCCATGATGTTCACACTCATCCCTGGCATGTGGTGATGGGACTAAGTGACCATGAACTGAGGCTTCAGAATCTTTCCATTTTCAAAATTATTTTTATGACATGTTTGTCACAGGGAGAAAGAGAAATAACTTTCTAGTTACATAAATCAAAAGACCAATTCACTTTCTTGATGTAAACATATTTGAAATTTGGGTTTTCTGTTGCTTCCCAGTTAGAAGCAGTCATCTATATAGTACAGAGACCTGGGAAATTTCTGTTTTAAAGCCTGGCTCTTCAAAGAGGTATTTCTGTGTCCCCACATATTGTTCCTGAATTGGAGTTTCTTGGTTGAAGAAAGGGTGCTGCCTCATTTTTCTTGTAGAACTTGTAAAGACGAAACTGCACATTCTATATTTAACAGCTGTACTTGCGGGAAGAGAAAGAACATTTCTCTGTCAGATCGACATCTTGTATGTCACTACCAACTCTTCTCTGGTCAATGAGGTACAGCAAACCTCTCCAGAACTTTCTCAACTGCTTCTCGGGCAATTATCTAGTGATTGGAAGATGCCATTTGTGTGTTGGTTAATATGCACCTTACTATATTAGTTTCTAAAGAAAAGGTTTTTTTTTTTTTTTTCTTCAGTTTTTCCAAAATTTTCTTTGTGTCAGGACTGGAGGACACACACACACACACACACACACACACACACACACACACACTTGCACGCACGCACCAAAACAAAAACCTCAGAAGACTAAGGGGACTGTCATGTTGTCTCAAATGGAGGCTAGATAACCATAGAGTAGGATGCTGAGGGGCTACATCTGAACCTGTACCAGACATTTATTTCTTGGTAGAAAATCTGGGGCAGTAGCACAGTGTTAGGCTGCAGACAGATATCTCAGCTTTCAGAGGAGGTTCTTCCCTTCTCTTAGGCTTCTAGTAGTCTAGGTTTCCTCATCTCTCTAGTAGGAATTGAGTGCCTGCTCTGGCCACTGCATAAAGCAGGCATGCGTGTAAAATAGAGGAATGTAGTAAAAACTGCTTCATATGGGCAGAAACTCCAGGAAAAATGCTTTATTTGCTAACATTCAAAAGCTGCTTATATTTTTAGGCTTGGTTCTTAGTCACTGAAATGCTTTGTATAGGAAATTCTTCCAGTGAGCTGTCCCACAGGGCACAGTAGCTTTCAAGCTACAGAAGATGTTAAGGACTCAGTCGTACAGCTGCTTTCCAGGCAGGACCTGTGGACCACCATCCTCACCATCATCATTACCAACATCTTTGTATCAGTGTCTTCATCCTCCATCTTCACCCAGTACTACTCATCAAACACCAGAGATGTCTCAGGCAACAAAGTTGATGCATCACAGACATTCTTTATTAAAACATCGCTAGAGCTATGTAAGTTGTTATTACCTTTTTGCATATGAGAGGATAGACATTTAGTCATTTAGAGAGACCAAGTTTCCCAAGGTCCCATAGCTAGTTGAGCTCTGCGCCAAAAGCCAAGCCCTTTTTTTTCACTGCGGCATTCTGGCCTCTGGTGAGGGGAGCTTTTAGAGTTAGACCTGGAAGTTCTGATCTCATTCCACTGCTTTGGCAATTCAACACAAAGGCTCCCGTCCAGCCTTTTTCCTTTTGTGTCTCAGTAAGTAATATTTCATCCCTCTCCCCTCTGATCCCACCCTCATTGCCAGATTCTGGAACGGTCTGCGTGTTTCTGGTCTATAGTTCAGCTTCTCTCCCCAGGCATTTGAGAAAGGCATTCTGCACAAAAAGGGAAAACACATTTTATTAAAGCAAGTGTGCAGTCCTCAGCACTTTTACTTATCTTATTTATACACTGCAGTGCAGCTTTCTATGACCTAGTGATTATCATTTCCCAGAGCTATCATCATTTTAAAGCTACCTGCTCATCCCGCTTCAGCAGATGGTACTATGTTCAGAGTATTGTAAGGGCTTTAAAGAAAGCAAAACAAACAAACAAAGGAATCATGAGCGCTTGGGTCAGCTAGAGGAAGAACTCACTTGCATGGTTTTCTGACTCAGTTACCTTTCCACTGGGGCTCTCCAGTGAGAGGGAACACCTAGAGGTTGCTAACCAGCATGAAAATTTGTATTTTTTTTCTGCCTTCTCTTGTCCCATCAGTTGGTAGTATGAGATAGGTGACAAGCATCCACTTGGATAAAACAATTTTTTTATTCGATTTTCCCAATCAAATCTCCGTCATTCTTCTCCTGTCTGTCTGCCATGCGGTTTTTGAATGCTGTCCCATGCAGAGTGGTGTTGTGGTCTGAGTTCTGATGGCCAAGAATGCTTCTGTGCCCTTGGGTTAAGTTTTTACTACTTCCCAAGATCTCAGTTTTTTCCTTCAGTGCAATGAAAATAAGTATAAGGTCAGATTGCTGTGCCTGCTCGGAAACGAAGGAATTGGAGCTTGTAAATTGTCTTTGTGGGTAGAAATTCCTAGTGTTATAAGCAAGTCAGGCTTATTCAGTGGGCAGGGAGTTTATAGAATCTCCTCAAAGACTGAGAGCTCAGTCAGCGGGCTTCTCTGACAGCATGAGGACCAAGCTTTCTTCTTTCTCTCTCTCCAGTTCTCTGGTCCTTGATGCCTCACAGCACTGTTGGTCAGCCTACTTTGGTTATTTCTCCATATAAAAAGCCTTCTAAAACTTTATTTCCTAGTCCTTCTCAACACTGTGAAATTTTAACACCAGAGAAATACTGAATACATAATGATATTCTTGACCCCTAGGAAGAAGAGTGCTAACTACTGTAACATCTAAACTTTCTGACCTCCAAGAACCCAAAATTTCAGCCTTTGAGAGTTATATTGCCCCTCCTCACCATGGGGAATATATATTCTAGAGCAGTGGGTTAGCTAAAATGGTTCTTAAAACTTATGTGGATCATATGAAAAATGTAATAATATGAAAATTGATAAAAAGCAATATTTTAGGCAGCCAATGAGGAAACAAGTTATTAGCCCAGCAATCTCTCAAAGATTACCATGGTGTACACAATACACTAATCTATCTCCTATTATTTTATTTTTATTGTAGTTTTATAATATTTTAATCACACAGTGGTGATGCTCAGAGTCTCATTTTTCTCATCTGTAAAATAGACATTGGGTAGAAATACTAACCTCACACAATGTTTATGAGAAAGATCATCAGTGTACAATACGTTCTATAAAATTTCACTTTGTTGTCTATGTAATTCAGTCATCTTTATGGTTTCTTCCATTGATCATAGTAGCTCCTGCTTGGACACTCGGCAGACAGCAGCTGCTGAGGATCTCCTGGCCAAAGAAAACAAAGGACTCTGACAACACTCGTGATGGCTGTGCTTTACTTTTCCTGACATTGTTCAAGAGAGGCTCTTGCTATGGTAACTCAACTGAGTTACCTTGGCACAAGTCCTTATCTTTTGTTAAAAAGAAGAAAGAAACCAGTAGACCTAGTTATTAGCTTTTCACAGTCTGAGAAATATAAATTCTACCATATAAAAATTATATTTTTAAATGAAAAATACCCATTTTATAAATAGAAACACAAAATATTATTTTATAATAAAAAATATATATTACCCTGATTGGATGTAGCAGTATTCATTAGTTTTGCAGGGAGGGGTTATTGTTATTTTGGATATATAGTCTATAGACACATAAAATTTAGGTATTTTGAGTACAACTATAATTTTTAAGTATTAACCTCTACGTCTTCTTCAAAGTGTTAGATGAGACTTCTTTCCATGAAAGTTAGAAATAGCTTCCTTGGGCTTGGCATCAAGATTATTAAGAATATTACTGTCAGGCATGCCTTTAATCTCTGTTAGAGGCAGAGGCAAGTGAATCTGAGTTCAAGGCCAGCCTGGTCTACAGATTGAGTTTCAGGACAGACAGGCCTATTTAACAGATTAAACCCACTCTGGAAAAACAAACAAACAAGCCAAATCAAAATAAATAAATAAATAAATAAATAAATAAATAAATAAAAAAGAAAAAAATGTCACTCACTAAGAGATACAGGTATTATGAGGAAAATTCAGAGAAATGAGCTGTCTCTCTTATTTATGGCATTTTGCTGTGGTCTTCAGCAGGACTGAAGATTTAATGAAGATTCATGTAATGTTACTTTTTCCCTAGACCATCAGGGTGAAAAATTGTGTCATGGTCAGTGCTAATTGTCAGTTTGACAGCTCTAGAGTCACCTAAGAGACAAGCATTTGGGTGTGAGAGAGAGGGAGGGTTCAGCTGAGCATGGTGTCACCATACCCTGAGCTGGGGTCCCAGACTATGCAGAAAGAAGCCTCCTGACTGAGAACACAGCCTGACCAGCTGCCTCATGCTTCTGTGGCCATATCTCCTCTTCAATGATGGACTCCACCTACAGACGGTGAGCCCTAACAGTCCCTGTGTCCTTCCTCTTTCATACTGTAACAAGTATCAAAGAGGAAGACACAAAAGAAAAAATGAGAAAAAATAAAAAATACCATCAGTTCATTGGGTAACTTTAAATTTTCTGCCCGAGGTTGTGGAGAAGACAAGAGGAGGGGAGGGAAAGAGATGGAAGGGGAGAGGAGGACAGAGGGGAGAGAGAGAGAGAGAGAGAGAGAGAGAGAGAGAGAGAGAGAGAGAGAGAGAGATACTGAGATTTGACATCACTAATTGATAAACCTGAAGTTTTACATCATAGATTTCCACTTTGATGCTCAGCTCTGAGAACCTGCATCCTGCAGCCCCATCACTTGGCTGTGGAGTCACAATCACTAATGGGATCTCCTAGCTTTTCACACTCTGAAATTAGCTTGGATTCTTTCCCTAAACATACGCCCCAAAGCCACATGTGCTTTCTGTGCACTGACCCCACCAAGTAGTCACCGCTTTGGGGAGGTTTGTGGCCACACCTATTGGGATAGATAAGAAGGAAAGTCAGTTCTTTAACGAGTAGAAATAATCATTCCTGAACCTTCTGACCCCAAATTAGAGAGAGTCTTCTTTCTTCTCTATGAGAAGGCAAAGAGCACTTTCCTCTCTTACTGGGAATAATCACTCATACTCTGAGATATGTTTGCTTCTTTCATATGAAAACTGATATCCTGTTTGGATGAGACACTTCCTTGAATACTTCCCATAAATTGAGCCTTTAAGCTTTTAACAAAAAATCCTGGGCTGTCTTGCCTAAAACCTCTGGGTGGAACTTGGAAACACTGCAGGTTTCTTGTTTAGTCTAAAAACTAGCCTCTCCCAGGAGTACTGGAGTACTCTTTGATATTTATGAGTCATCTGAGCTCTTTTTCACTGTCCTGGTATCTCTCTCTGATTCCGTTGTTTTCTGTTGCTTTCTCTGTTCCTCCCTGTGGCATCTCCTTCCCATCTCCTTCTCTCCTGTGTTCTCAGACACAAATGCCTCCTTCACACTTTCAAGATACTCACTCTCATCTCAGACACTGCAAAGCTGAAAGATAAGTATGCAGAAGAAGAAAGAAGAAAGTGTGTGTGTGTGTGTGTGTGTGTGTTTTGTCACTCATGGTGACAATTAAAATGACAACAACAAGGTCAGTCTCCTCCATCATCGTTTTCTAATACTGTCAGCATCAACTTGGCCAGAATTATCCTGTCTGATGCATGAGTGGCCTTAGTCATTTTTCACACAGTGTGATGCACAGCCTCAGAATCATTTTAGAGAGTAAATGAGCCACCTCTCATTTAAATGTACACCCTACAAACTCTTCCCTATTACATGCTGCCCGAAGTGTAAGGAGTGGGCTAGGACGTATTCATAGACAAACCTGTTCATAGCATAGATAAAGATCTGAAGGCAGGTTGGTAGATCTGGATTTAATTCCCAAAGAGCAGTCAGTGAGTAAATTATAGTCACCCCCTGAGATTCTACTATATACCATGATCTTTATTCAGTTCTACAAAACTCACAGGAGCTAACGTGTCCCTTCCAAGTGAGCATAGAAGGACGGCTGTTTCTCAGTGCTGTGCCTGCATTTCTGTACCAGACAGAACGTCCCCTTAGACAAAGCCCAGAGCCTGGCTGACTCTCCTTGGTAAAGGAATTCCCTTGCCGTGGCCTGTTCTCTTTTGTTGCTTGTAATTGATAATCCTCTGAATGGGACTCAGGAGCTCCTGGATTCATGTCTGCAGCTGCGAGAAGCCATGAGAATGTTATTCTCTGAGTGGTTTTCTGGAGAGGAAATGGGGTGGGGAGATGGTCCCAATGCAGGTGTTGGGGCTACTAACTTTTGACTTGAAGAGACGGAATTTCTAGCTGTTCACGTCAACTCTTTATGGGTAGGGCATATATTTAACAGAAATCCTAAGAAATATGGTCCAGAAAAACCAACACACTTTTCTTGTTCCTGGAGGAGGATGTATTTCAAGACATATAATTCATTGTTAGATCTGTGACCTCAGTTGTAATCTCTTGTCTTTACTCCTGTGCCCATTTCTCCAGTGCTTCATTTCTTTAAGGCTCGACTCAAATGACTATTTTTTTTTTTTTAACTGACATCATCTATCCTAGCCAGTCCTTTCATCTTCTCTGGCATTTGCTGCATTAAAGTTTGGATACTGATTTTGTTTTCTCTGCCAGGTATTAGCTCTCTTCCAGCAAGGATAGATGATGTCTTCCATCTTGACACCTCCAGCATAACACCTGCCTGGTCTAGGTGTCAGTGAGTACAGAATACTCTCTTCTTGAAGACCAGTTTATGAGATGCCTCTGAGAAAAAGGAGTATTTGTGCTCTGTGTTAAGACTTCCCAGATTTAATTCAGATATGTACTTGAGAAAAAATAACAGAAACTATGACATGGAGAAGGATTATAAATTATTTAAGTTAAGTCAAAGGATGTTGCACATCCCTGAGAAGTCATCAATCCTAATTTAATAGGCGGGAGAGAAATCTCACATCTCAAATGCTGCCTTTATGGTTCTGAGGGCAACGCAGTATTGACCAATTGTTTATGCTCAACATTTTTTCCCTCCCCCCTTTTTCATCCGTGAACAACAATCTCATTGATGTTGGGAGATGTCCGTGGACACTGAAAGCATTTCACTTTGTTGTTTAAAGAAGCCTTTGTCCTGAAGGCATGGGCTTATTCTTTCACTCGAGGTGGAAAGGCAAACGAGAAAGCCTCCTTCTGTCCTTGGGTTCACATTGTAGGAGCTCTTTCTTGCAGCAATAAAAGCCTTTGGAAGGGACCTTTCATTATAAGGCCTTCATGTTAAGTACTGCACATGGAGAAGGAAACTAAATCCCAATTTACCCTGCTGCATTCCTCAAGATTTGTTCCCTCACAGTGTCGCACTCCTTGCAAGCTCCATCAGGCCACTGCAGACCAAGCCAGAGGATTTGAATATTAATGCCATACAGGTTTCCTTGGGAGACACTGCCTGCAAGCCCATGCCTGAACCCAAGAATAAAGAGGAGCCAGGAAGACAAGCACAAATCATGTCCAACTGCCCAGCTCTCTGTGAGGGGTGGAGAATGCTTTCTGGAGGGATGTGTTCATGCTATAATGAGAGCTTGTTGTTTAGGAGACAAAATAAAATCAGTTTCCCGTATCATCAGATACATTCTTGATGAGATTCTGGGTCTCACAAAAGAATGTTGCAGATTCCTTCCATTCACAGGAAGCATCAAAATGTTGATCTGGAGAAACAAAGAAATGGAAAAAGAAAAATGAGTTTGTTGTCAAATTGAAATACCACATTTTGTATTGTTGGCTACTGGGTCTGTACTTCTCATCTGCCACTTCATCATGCTTGTGTGTGTGTGTGTGTGTGTGTGTGTGTGTGTGTGTGTGTGTGTGTGTAATTTCCTTCTTCAAACCTGCAAAACATTGCAAAACTGGATTTAAATATTTCAGGCAGACTGCACCAAGCATTTGCATTCCTCTGAGTCATTCAGAGAGAAGACATCTGAGCAGAAATACTGCAGATAAAAGAGAAACCATTAATCCAAGGAAGATTACTGGCGCAGAATCTTTATCCTGTACCCTTCCTGAACCGAGACAAAGATCTCACTATGTACATCCCTCTGGCTTAGCTTCAGATAGTAAGCAATATAGAAGTGTAGACACGGTCTTTTTTAAAGGCACACTGCCTGAGACTGAATGCTGAAACATCACTCTTCTGCTAGATTTTTGCTTTTTTGAGTATCTTTCTTTCTCAGGTCTCTGCTCTTGCTTTTATTTTTTTCACAGTGGCTCCCTGAGGTCTTCACCTTCCCAATATGTTAGGATTTAGTTATTAAAATACTGTACAGCATCCAGGGCAATACTAAGTGCTCCAGAGCAAGTGTGGACAGGTGCTAAGTGTCCTGGACTGAGTGTAGTAGGAACTAAGCACAGCCATACCACAGCCAGTCTCAGTGAACTTCACTTTCTTTACATGTAAGATGGGCAAATGCTGAACCTTTACACCATACTTCACAATACCTGTTGTCTTAGTTATTTATCCTATTGCTGTAATAAAATGCTCTGACAAACACAATTTCAGGGAAAAAGGGCTTATTTGAGCTCAAAGTTCTAGGGAGTATAGTCTATCTCAAGAGGAAGTCAGAGCAGCAGAAGCAGGATGTAACCGGCCACACTGCATCCACACTCAGGAAACAGATAAAGTTGAATGCTGGTATTTAACTGCTCTCTCTCCCTATTTACCTCCCTCTCTCCCTTTTAGACAGGGTCTCATTGTATGGTTCTGGAGGCCCTGCAACTCTCTATGTAGGCTACAGTAGCCTTGAACTCATAGATCCTCCACCAGGGTCAGAGCAGGAATGCTGGAATAAAAGCATGTACCAGCACACCTGGCTCTTCCATCTTTTTATGCAGCCTAGCCTAGGAAACAAGCTCCTTTCAGTACAGGCCTTCCCCTCTCAATTAAGCCAGACTCCATCAGTCTCTCCTCACTGGCATGCCAAGTCTCGTCAAGTTGTTATCACTAACCACCACACACAGATCCTGAGCTCATTTTAGAAAGCTTCAGAGTTAAATAAATATCTAAGCTTTAGTATTTTAAAGAACAGTACTTACAGCTGGGTGGTTGTGGCACATGCCTTTGATCTCAGCACTTGGGAGGCAGAGGTAGGCAGATCTCTGTGAGTTCAAGACCAGCCTGATCTACAGAGTGAGTTCTAGGACAGCTACAGCTACACAGAGAAACCTGGTCAAGAAAAAAAAATGAAACAAAGAAAAAAATGTTTAAAAGTGAGTTAAGTATAACATTAAATAATTTTGAGAGGGGCATAAGGATATCTGAATTGGCTTTTCCTAGGAAAGACTTTCCTTGCCTCTTTACATGAGGCCAAACACTCTGTAGACCTCACCCTTACCTCCATGGAGCACCTGCCATGTTGTGGTACCCTTTAGAAGTGACCTATTTACATCCTACAACAATCACCAAAAAGAAAGTGTCAGCCATTAGCATTGCCATTTTTGTAGACTATAGAGAGGTTACATTGGTGCATTGTAAATAATTGTCCCACCTACTGGTTTAATAAAATGCTGGTTGGCTGAAAGCAGACACTAAATGTGGGTGGGGCTAGCAGACTACGAAAACTCTGGGAACAGGAAGAACAGAGCAGAGATCTGCAGAAAAGACACCATGGAGGCACAGAGACTCCAGATGAGATGCCAGCAGAAGCAGAGGAAAGAAGCTGAAATGCTGCTCTGAGAAAAGGTATCAAGCTGCATGGCTAAACAAGTTAAGAATCATGGGCTAGTTTAAGAATTAAGAGTTAGTAAGTTATAATGCCGGGGCCGTAGGCTGATCAGCATAAAATTAATATAAGCGTCTACGTGTTTCTGCGGGACTGCTAGTCTGCAGGTCAAAACCTCAGGGCTAGATCTGAAAGTCTGGGCCAGAAATCCAATACAACAGTACACCAAACAATAAAAGTTAAAAGACCCTAAGAAACTGGCCCAAAGATGCACAAGATGTAAATTCAGGTATGAGCCTAGGTTCTAAACTATTGTTTAGTCTATAATTATTTCCAACATATATTAATATATTATGGTGTCTACAGGGCCAGTCATGTTATGTTTTCACCTTGATGCCTCTTAATTTAAAAATTTCTACTCTACATGCATGGGAATATGCACAGTAACAAATATTTTTATACAAGGCATTTTAATAAGCAGTTTCAGGTTTGACGGTCCATGATGTCATTTTTTTAAGCGGTGTCTTATTTTTTAGTTCAAGCTCAAGGTTTTTCTTTTTTATTGTCAGTAACCAGGCACTGATCTTCCCTCTATGCACAAATTCATATTCTTACTCCAGGAATCCCATGCTAGAAAGAGTCTTGATTCTGAATCTCCCAGGGAGGAGGAATGAGGTGTCTCTGACACTACAGTTATCTCAACTTATATATCATCAAGGTGGTTTTACATGAGATGGATCAAACCCACAGATACTTCAAGTCTTCTGCAAAGAGAAGGGATGATGTTAATAAACATGGAAATGATTTAAAGAAGGGGTTGACTAAAGAAGACGTGCTCAGTAATATAATAAGTTTTGTGGGCCATATGATCTCTACCATTACTGTGGGTTTCCACCATTGTATGGGAATGTAGCTGCAGACTGTTAGTCCCCACTGCAGAAAGTTATATTATCATCTGTCGCTGGGTACCTTTCCACAATCAACTTGAGACACACACACACACACACACACACACACACACACACACACACACCCTTTAAAAGTGAACACACTGCAGTCATAGTTTCTTCTCTTGCTCATTTGACCTTCCTTTCTGTCTGTTTCTGTCTCTCATGTCCTCACTCTGAGACAGTTTACTCTCCACTTTCCCAGTAAACCTCTTGCACTAACTCTGTTGCAAGTGGCTAGCTCACTTAGCAGAATACCTTGGCAGAGCTAGCCTAAGAAAAGGTACCCATTTCACCTTTTAAAAATCTTTTCTCAAAGACAATACTGAAGTGAGAGAGCATAGTGGCAATGAAATAAAAACACATCATTTATTCACCCCGGGTTTCAAGGTAGATGAACCAAGTATATTTTAATTTGAAAAAAATTTTATCATATGAGTATGGATGTTTTGCTTGCATATATGTCTGTGCACCACATGCATACCTGATATTCACAGAGCACAGAAGAAGGATGTTGAATCCCCTGGAACTGGAGCTACAGAGGATTATGAGGTGTGTTTGAGGTGCTGGGAATTGAACTTGGGTTCTCTGGATGAACAGTTAGTGCTCTTAAGTGCTAAGCCATTTTCCCAACCATGATTAAAATATCAGGAATGACATTTAAAAGCTGTTTATCTTATTTTTATTTCACTGAACCCACCTTTAACCCAAGAGCAGGAGAACTCAAGAAATATGCAATGAACTCTTATGACCACTGTCCTTTTTAAAGAATACTGGAAAAATATAGTGTGGGATGATGATGATGATATGGTAATGATGGTGACAGTGGTAATTAAAATAATGATGCTATTCACAAATATCTAAAACTGATATAAGCAATTCTGTCTTTAGCAATAATTGGAATTAAGCTCTTCTTTGACCATCATGCTTGCTGAGCTGGCAATTGTCACCAGCTCCTTTTAAACTGACTGATTTCCATGTTGTAACAATAGCAAAACCTGCTGTGTCCAATTAAATCTCCGCTTCCAAGAGCCCAGGGCTTGAGCTCCCTTTCTGGAGATGCATGTCCCTGTGACCTATACTTTGCCTTTACATTGAGTTATGACTTAAGAGTTGAAGAAAATGATTTAGTTACGGATCACACAATTCAAAGATTCAGAAGCCAAAAGTTCTATGGGTGGTGAACATGTGAATCTCATTTAGATGTGAAACCTCCACAATTCCAGGAGACTTTGTGAACTCTGCCATTTCAGGCATCACCAAGCTAGTTGGGATTCCTACATTCAGATGTGCTCTAGCCAAGTCCTCTCTTTATCTAAGTAAAGAGAATTTGCCTTTCTTGTTCCCTAGGAGAAATCTCTTAGCTTGGTTTTGTTTTTAAACTCCCAAGTAAGGAGTTTTCTTGAAGAGACTTTGATCTAACCACTTCCAGGTGGAAATGGAGGGACAACATCCAAACCTGAGGGAGAGTCATGCCAATCAGAACAGTGCTGGGATTTTTTTTTATTGATTTGAATCAACAGGAAAAGTGAGGTCAGAGGAAAGGCTTATTTCTCATGTAATTTTGAGGCTAGGAGCCATGATGGGTCCCCTCATCCTCATAATATTTAAATTACCCATTCAGAGTGATTTGATTTCAGTCTGAGGCTAGAGATCACAGTAATAATCTTTCTCAGTATGAAACACTTATTTACAGGGTAGTCTTTGCCACTTTAATTGCACTTTCCTCTCATGCCCTTATTAATTATCTCTCTAGTTCCTCTTAGGTCTTGTCACAATGCCAAATATTGAAATAGGAAAGTTTATTCATTTCCCAAGGCACTGAGAATGGGACTGATTTTACAGTTTGCTGTTTTGACTCCGAAAGGATCCCATTTTTAGAAGGCAATGAATGCTTTGTGGCAATCAAATTGTCCCAGGACTGTCCATTGGTAACTCATTCTTGGGTGTTATTTACACAAGGCATCCATGGACATTTCACAAATTAGAGTGCTTTTGTGAATTTAGTGAAATGATAGTTTCTAATTATGAGGTTCCTTTGCTTGGTGACGCTTAGTGGTCCCTAACGCTTGTGGGATTAAGTGCAATACCCTCTTATGTGACCTTAGCTGTATATCTATCTCCCTTTACTTTCTTCTTCTTAAGGTTAAGTTTCTTTAATGTGCCCAGGCTGCACTGATTTCTGTCTCAACATTAATATCACTCTTCTGTTTGGAATGTCCCTTCTTTTATTTTTTTGACATTTTACATACAATCCCTTGAAACTCAGCAAGTTTTACATGTTTAATGGAACATTTAAACCATGAACTGACTTTGACTGCAGAGCACTTGCATAGCCCTTCTTCAGTATTGTTGTCCTGCTCCATCAGCCCCAGCCCACCATGTGCTAGGATTAAAGGCATGCGCCACCACACCCAGCTGCATTCTTGTCTTAATGCTCATATCTTGACTGGATGTTCATGGAAGACAAAATGACACCTGTTTGTTCTTTCAGCTCCTCAATACTGTGAACACTGTGGAGGTGTAAAGTAGCTTCCTACTCAGGCTGACTAAACTCAATGGTGACAAGATATTCCAGATCAGTTCTTGGTGGTCTTTCTGGAGGGGTTGGTAGTGAAGAAACTACCAGCTTTTGATCCTTTGTACTCTTGAAAGAGCAAATCTCATTGCGAAACACGAACTAGGGAAGAAGCTATACAATGGCAATAACAAGGGTGATCCAAACACATTCAGAAGATCCTGCTCCTTCTAGGTGACAGGTATGTAGAAATGAAAGAACCATTGACAACAGAATTCTCCACAGCCAAGGGGAAATATGGGCTGGATGCGGAGAAAGAGCTTACTGTGTCTGTAAATGATGGATGGTTGGATAATGGCATGTTTCTGAGATTGCTTCCAACCTTCCTATGTGAAAGGAAATCTCTTACAATCTGAATGAGGGATGAGAGTGGTCCAGAGAGTCTGCCTCTGTGTTTGTCTTTGAAGGACTCCTTCCAAGTCTTACCTTTCTCCAATGTGTAAGGCACTTGAATGGTTCTGACTAAATTATCTCGGCAGGCATCCCCAGCTTCTTAGGTTAGCATGCCAGAAAGCATTTGACTTAGAGAATCCTTAAAACAAACACATGTACTCTGAAGGCAATTAGAACCTCCG
>PVIH01013563.1:26583-57949 GCA_004025045.1 Sigmodon hispidus
TCTCTCTCTCTCTCTCTCTCTCTCTCTCTCTCTCTCTCTCTCTCTCTCTCTCTCTCTCTCTCTCTCTCTCTCTCTCTCTCTCTCTCTCTCTCTCTCTCTCTCTCTCTGTGTGTGTATGTGTGTGTATGTGTTGGAGTGCCCTTCATAGCTGGACATTAATAATCAGCCTGGCCATTGATCTAGGAAGACACAAAGCTTCATTCCAGATATGCTGACTGCTGTGTTTAATGCAATTTTAGTTTTGTTCTTACTGTGGAGAGGAAAAATAGGAACACCACACACCCCTACATTTGTTTGCTTTTGACACCTGGCTATGTGTGGACTCGTCCCTTTTGTAGCCATCCCTCTAAGCAAATCCCTGCTCTCCATCAAAGACTCTAATATATGCCCACTCTGTGTGCCAGGTTCTGTGCTAGGAAAGTCTAAGGCCTCCTGAGATACAAATGAAGAACAACATCCAAGAAAGAAAAGTCCTCAGGAAGTCCTGGGATAGTGGTCTTTTTTTGAGGCACAAGCCTCATGCAGACCTTCTTCCCTTCTTCTGACCCCAAAGCCCCAAAGATCTTTGTGTGAGGCTGAGGTCAGCTTGCAGATGTGGCCCGGGATGTGCTCCTCTCTATCTTAATGGTACTTACAAAAGATAGAGACGCATGAGGCTTTTAATAATTTCCCCCTTTTTTTCTTTTGATTAGCATCTGCACAAACAGCCCCAGTTCATCGCTTTAAACCAACTAATCCGGCTTGTTAAGGAGATTGTCATCCACAAGTTGTTATTCGCTGGCTTCTAAAGGAAGAGGGTCCCAGCCAAAGCAGGACAGGCTTGGGAGAAAGGTTATGTAATATAATATGTTCTTTAGACACCATATGAGAGGGAGACAATGGTGCCTCCCAGGGCCCCATCTCAAGTGCTACTTCACCGGCTTATGTGGTTCTGGCTATTCTAGTTCATGAAAAGGGAGACCCAATCATTGCTCTCTGCCGACTATTCTCCTCTTCTCTTTGGCTGTCGTATGTATTTAACAGTAGTGCCCTCAAGGACAATGGGGTGGGGAAGCTGGCTAGGGCGCTCCAGCCTCCAGCCTGTAGTTTTTCATTTCACGTTGCTGGCATCACTAAGAATGGTTGTCTTTGTTTCCATTTTGAGTCATGACTGAATTCTTATATGTTGTCTGATCTTCAAACTCAAAAAGACCCAGGGGACCAGGCAGCTGTGAATCAACCCGTGTGTGTGTGTGTGTGTGTGTGTGTGTGTGTGTGTGTGTGTGTGTGTGTGTGTGTGTGTGTATTTGCTGGCAGGTACTGTAGCAAAGAAAGCAGTATACTTTTCGATAGGGATTTGGAGAAAAGACTTTAATAAAATAAAACTTTGACTGATTATGTTCCCCTTTCTGTGCACTGCTATAAAATCAGGAGGCTATGAAGAGCATGAAGGGAAAAATTAATAAGGGGGGGGAACTCCACCAAACCCCTGTCTAGCATAGGCCTGTGGGCTTAAACCCACACCTTAGGCTTATAATGAAAGCTTGAGGTCTACACATAAACCTCCTTGAGATGGGTCTTCTTTCTGACTGGGGAGTGTAAAGAAATCTTCCACATGTTTACTTATCAGGATGCTACACGCTTGTTTATCTGTTGTTTACTTTCCCCATAGTCTACATTATGATTTGGAAACTGACATCATGTATTTTTCCCCAGGCCAGATGTTTTATCTGGCTCTGTTAAGTCATCTTGACATGTGGCCACAGAATAGAAACAACTGCTCCTTTTAATATGGCTCCATATCTTTATTGCAAGGTACGTCTCATGCATCTTAATTCCTCATATTCTCCCTGGCTCCTGTTCTCTGATCTCCTGCATTCAAACTCACCTTTTACTGCTGAAGAAGGCACATTGTAATTGTGTGCTGGTTGTGTGTCCCAGTAGCTAAAGAGGTTCTAGATAGCATAATGAATATGCAGCACATTATCTCCTGGGATGTATGCCTGTGTCTTTAATCACAGCTGGAATGCAAAATCAGACTCCACCTTTCAACTCTATCTCCATCACGCTGAGAGAGAGAGAGAGAGAGAGAGAGAGAGAGAGAGAGAGAGAGAGCGAGTGTGTGAGACGAAGACTGCTAGACAGCTCGAAAGAGATTGCAGCTCAGATGTCCTGAAAAACAGCAAATCCCTCAGACCTGGCAGATTCCGTTACCATGAGAACTGCAGATATTCCCATTGTGATGGTCTGCTCCAGCAGCCATCTGTTACACCCATTTGATTAGGAAGTACCGTTCAGCTTGTATGGGATTTTCATCACACCTTATCCCAGGGCTGTATACAGAGGCGCTTGCTTTTTTATATGCTAAACTCCAAGGCTTCAAAGTACTGTAATTTACCAAGGCACAGGGCATTTAATGAAATGGTTTGAGAAGGTCACTAAAGACCAAAGCTTCTAGAAGAAATATACAAAAGAGATGAAGGAGAGGATTAGACCACACAGCAGAAATGCAACCAAATCAGGAAATTAACCATATTTAGCAATCCCTTCTCTGAGCAGAGAGAAGAAAACTGAAGATCTGGAGCAGGGAGATTTGGACATGGCATGCCTGGAGAGATCAGTCATTCTTCCCCAGGTTTCAAGGTCAATCAGAAGAAAGGGACAGAAGCTATCTTAGCCGATGAGATGAACCTACTGTATAAAGATTACATTAGCTCTAAAAATTTTATGATGCTATCTAACTTATCCATAGACACCGAACGACCTTAAAAGTTACTTGAAGCAGCACTGTAATTTACAGATTTAAACCAGTTATTTGAACTAGTTGCCCCTCTGTGTATTTTTGTGGGTGAGGAAATGCTGATGGTACCTCATCTAGACATAAAAACAGGAATTTCCTTCAATTAAGACTCTCCAAATATCCATCCCAGGTGGTAGGCATTCTATGTCCAGGTTCCAAGAGGTTTGGCCTGGTCCAGGAGGAACTGCCAGGAGTGTCTTAAATGGACTAGAGTTCCTGCAAATGTGGGAAGCTAATTAAATGCTTATACATGGATATTGCTGTACAGGGGCCCTTGACAGGGCCTTCTCTTGTTTCCCAGCTTGCATTTTCTAGGTTGGACTCGAATAATATATCACTCAAGTTGGGTGAGAAGAGCCAAATTTTCCAAACTTGCTCAGTTTGCAAATCCCATTATGTCATGTTTTGTCTGATGCTCTGGATGGCTCTTTCTGAGCTGGGGGGCGGGGAGGTGGGGAGCATGTTCCCTATATGTTTGTGCTAAGAGCTTGAGGACCCTTAATCTACTCTTATTTCTTGGCCTGTTGTTAGGATGTCATCCAAGGAGACTGGGATGCCTGGAGAACCTGGGAGCCCATCCTTTGTTTAAGAAAAGGACAGTCATGATGCTTGCTAAAGATGTGAGGCAAACTTTATTTAGTGAGAGGCACAGTGGTAAATAGAGGCCCCGGTACAGTGAGGTCTTATGGTTAGTAGGAGGACAGACACTGAGCTCAACTCTGTTTCCAAGAAGAACAAGTAGGAAGTTACACCCGAAGTTAGCAGGTGGGACATGGTTAGAATGAAACAAGACAATGTTCCACAGATTGACAGTGTTTTTGTTTATGGCAGATTAAAGCGATACTACAGAAGATGATCAGGACCGTCAGCCTGGATGATCCTACAAGGACTCAGGAATCAAAGTGGCATCTGGTCAACAGCACTCAGAAGGCCGCCCTCAAGTTTGGAGACAATCTTTATAAAGTCAGTGACCAGAACTAAGAAAGCTCAACATCAGGATGAAATCCTGTTCTTCTCTTTTTTATGAAAATGTGTTGGATTCTTTTCTTCTCCTGTAACAGAAAAGTTCCAGCCTCTTAGAGGACCCATGTGTAGAACCGGCTATGCACAGGCAGCATGGGAGTCTTACCTCAGTCAGGGTATCTCTGAGAAGTAGGTAGTTAGCAGGCCTCTCATCATCCCATAGCTTCCCACTTCAGACCCTCCAGCATTGTTGACTTTCCCAAGCCCTCATTCCTGTACCCGGGAGACCAGCCTTTCTCTGAGGCCTCAGAAGCAGGGGTCTGTTTTTATGAACATCGTGTTTGTCTTGAGAGGTAGCAGATGCACTGAGGGCTTACATCGTAACAATAAATACCATTCAGGTTTCCCAAGGGACCTTTGCATAGTGGGGTCTTTGTTAAAGAAAATGTGGACTAAAAGGCCTTCTCTCTCTCTCCCTTCCCCCACCTCAGGGCCTTCAGTAGCCATGATCTCAACCACCTAAAGAAAGCAAAGGTTAAGCACCTAGGGGTACAATCAACACACTGAAGAAAAGAGGAAAAGCAAATTCAAAAAGGGTGGGGCTGTAAACTTCTGGGGAGGGGTGGTGAATTTTAGTTGAAGTCAGAAGAAAAACAGCCCTTGGAGGAGAGTGTTAGCTAGAAATATTCTCCTCTGAGCTGGAATGTTAACAGTGGCACCTTCTGACTTAATGTGGCATCTTTCTTCATCGTTATCAATCTCGTGAGAGATTTCCTGCCATCTGTACCATTGCTGCTTCAGGCTTCCATATGAAAGTCCAATCTGGCAGCATAAATACTGGCTAATGAAGAGTAGGTGTCTGAGTGACTGGAAGAGAAGCAATCCTCTGTCAATGATGGAACAGAATTCATTCATTTAAAAAAACCAACCCTGCATTTAGACAAGCCATTCAGGAAGAAATATCTCTCCCTTCTTTTTGTCCTCCCCTGTCCTCTCTCTCATCCACCTTCCTCATTTTCTTTCTGTGTCACCCCCTCATAATAGAGTTCATGACAGAGTCAGCATAAAAATGGTCTTTGCCTAAAACGTTATACCTTGGAGATTAAAAATAGGGATGCGACATGCTGACTTGCTGACACATGGTGGGCTATTATTCCCCCTTCTTTCAGGGGGAAAGCTGTAACTACATAGATTAGCAAAATCCTTGCAGGAATGGATGTAAAACAGATTTATCTTGGCGTCAGCTTTATCTGATCCATTTGGTCTTCCAGAGTTTGGATCCTTCCTTTGTTACAATAACCAGCATTCAAACATCTATATCCTCGGGGTATTAAATGTCAGCCTCCTGAAGTACCAGTCAAGAAGAGCTGGTTGACGATCTGTGAGCTAGAGGAGCCCTGTGTGCAAGGGAGAGACATTCCGGGTCCACCCAGGCTGACTTGAGAGTGACCTCCAGGAACTCCCAACACCTCCCACATCACAGTAGCAAGGAGGGGAGGCGGGTGCTGAAGCTTGCCATGACCATTAATATCCCTTTGCAAAGAATTCAAAAGGATTTCCTGTCAGTGACAAGGACGGATTTGTTAGAGGTCTCTCAAGGAAATGGACAATAGCTAATTAATTGAGCCTTCCACGACTTTCTGTCCTGTCGTCTTTCATTTATCTGCCCTCATTGCTCACCTCACAATTCCAGTTTCTTTCTCTCTCCTTCCTCTCCACTTTCTTTATCTACTCCTTTATTGTTTCTCTCATTTTCCTTTTCTTCTAGTCTTTCTGCCCCAGATCTCTTCTGTCTTTTACAGAATCTATCTCTAAAAAAAATTCTGAGTAGGTTTCTTGTTTGTTTGTTTGTTTTCAGGATAATGGGTATATTTTCTCTGAGTCTGAGAATTGTCATCTTTTAAAAATGTAGGGAGGCTCCAAAATTTTCTGTTTGTCCTGGATATACAAATTAGCATCTCCAAAGAGGCAATGTGGTTTTGGTTAAAAAGATTGTAAGATGTAGTTCCGTTGGGAGAATGCTTATCTAGCATCCACAAAGCTCTGGGTTCAATTCCCAACAAGGCACAAATGAAATTGATAGCTCACACACACTGATAATCTTAGTGCTTCAAAGGTAAAGGCAGAAAGAAGAGGGGTCCAAGGTTATCCTTTTCTACATGCTGGGTTTGAGACCAGCCTGAGCTGCCTGAAATCTTTCTTCAAAAAGCAAAGCAAAGCAAACAAACAAAACACCGACTTCAAAAAAACTATAGTTATGGAACTGGCACATTATTATTATTACTAATGTTTTTATTACTCAGATATGAATAAGGTGTTGTTATTATGGCATATGAAATGTATTGTAAAACACATAGAAATGTATCAAGTATCTCAGCTGAAGAAAACAAATGAAGACCAGATTAGATTTCAGCAGCACAGTAAGCTGCTTGTGCTGATCAAATGGAGCAAGTCTCTGAAAGCTTGGAAGCTGAGGGCTAACTCCAGCTAAGCACCTATTTTAGTTTGTCTAGGGATGAGGTGCTCCTTGGGGTCCTTGGACTTGCATTGCTAAACCAGGGCAAAGTTGGCATAAGTAGGACATCCAGTTCCCCTACACAGCAGTTCGTGTGCATGAGAAGAGCTAGGGCCCCAAATCTAAACAAGAACCCCAGCAGCTCATGTGTCTGCTTCTCCATGGTTGAACAAAGTCTTGTTTCCTTCAAGGAACTGCTTTGTTTTGGATGCATGCATTTCTAACACTGGCATGAAGAAAGCTTACTATTTCTCCCCTTAGTGTGCCAAACAGTAGTGTGAAATCCTAACATCAAAGGATGAGGATGTGAGCTGAAGTAAGCACACATTTCTTCTGGACCTAGAACTTATTCCTGCAAAGCCCACTGCAGCTGTATCCAGTCCCATAAGACTTTGGTGCCTGGTTGGTTGTCTCTCTGTCCTAGACTAAGCATGAGCTTTGAGGGCATGATATAAGACACTGCTTCCTTTATGCACATAGTTAAACTTGCAGACAGAGTACCTATATTTTTCCTGAGTAACCACTGAATAAATGCAAGAGCTGCATAAATGGGAAGCTGAAAGGGAACAAACACACATGTAAAGGAGTAAATGGATACAAGGCAATGACTTGATTTTTCCATGTTTATTAATAAGCAGCCTGAGCTTTTAGCTTTGGATTGGCACTACTGTGGCATTTCAAGTATCTAGAATCTTAGAATTAAAATCTTAGATCTATAGCATCCAAGTTCTCAGGTTCTACCATATTGAATTCCTGATACTCTAAATGATCCAGTGAGTGGGAGTATCACTTACTGATATGTCTGGGAGAATATGGTGTTGCTTTTCTTAAAATTCGATGTACTAATTAAGAAGCTAAAGCAAAACCTGAGAGGTAAACAGAAAAACCATTCCAGCTAAGGCAAGGGCTGTCTAAACTCTGTCTTACCTGGTTTATCTGTATTCCAGTTAATTCCTTTGAAAGCACGTTTTTATTTTATATTTTTTGATGAGTATAATTAAAGTTCTAAATAGCATAATTTTAGAATTTTGTCTGTCAGCATTCAGAAATATATTTTTATGTTCTATTTTGGAAGTTTGAAATGGTAATAGTTGGCTAATCTCAGTATTGCCCTCCATCCCTTTCAATGCTCTGAGAATTTTCTGACTATGTTATTATAGTAAGTTTATTGACTGCTGTATGTTTTCACAAACTCTCCAATGTCTGTTCACTAAGTTGGACTTTTAATTATGAAATTCCCACTATATGGCCTATTTACATTTATTTATACATGTTCCTTTTTTCTGCTTTCTAAATTGCATTTCTGTTTACATTATCAAATTTTAAAATGTTTATGTTGTTTCAACTCACTTCTCTTTAGTGATACTTTCTTCTTAAACAGCATTCATCCCAGCTATTTAATTAATTTACTTGTGTGTATGAATGTTCATACATGTGTGGGTGTACAGGTGTGTGCAGCTTTTGTGTACAAGGACAACCTTGAGCATCGTTTTCCAGGTGTCACTTAACTTTCTGTTTGAGTCTCTCACTAGCCTGGAGGTTGTTAATTGTCTACATTGTCTGGCTAGTATCCTCAGAGCGGAACCCACTGGTCTCTACCTTTTTAGTGCATGTTATAAGTGCATGCTAGGGATCTCCTGAAGCTAAGAAGCTTCTGTAAAGCCAAGGACACTGTCAACAGGACAAAACGACAGCCTACAGAATGGGAAAAGATTTTCACTAACCCTACCAGTGATAGAGGACTGATCTCTAAGATATATAAAGAGTTCAAGAATCTAGAGCCCAAAACCTTGAATAACCCAATCAAAAAATGGGGTTCTGATCTAAAAAGGGAATCCTCAGCAGAAGAATTACGAATGGCTGAAAGGCACCTGAAAAAGTGCTCATCATCTTTAGCCATCAGAGAAATGCAAATCAAAACAACTTTGAGATACCACCTGACACCTGTTAGATTGGCTAAGATAAAAGACACAGAGGACAGCCTATGCTGGAGAGGATGCAGTGTAAGGGGAACACTCCTCCATTGTTGGTGGGAGTGTAAGCTTGTTCAGCCACTTTGGAGTGCAGTATGGCAGCTTCTCAGAAATTTGAGAATCAATCTCCCCAAGGACCCAGCAACACCATTTCTGGGTGTATACCCTAAAGAGGCACAGTCACACTCCAAAGGCATTAGCTCAGTTATGTTCATAGCAGCGTTATTTGTAATAGCAAGAACCTGGAAACAACCTAAATGTTCCTCAACTGAAGAATGGATTAACAAACTGTGGTACATCTACACAATGGAGTACTACTCAGCAGTAAGAAAAAATGATATCCTAAAATTTGCAGGCAAATGGATAGATTTGGAGAATATCCTCCTGAGTGAGGTATCACAAACCCAGAAAGATAAGCAGGGGATGTACTCACTCATTAGTGGACTCTAAACAAACAAACAAACAAGAAAAAAGCAAAGCATGCCCAAGCTGCAAACCACAACCACTGAACAGTTTGGGATCAGAAACACCCTGGACTGACTCCTTGGATCCCACTCCCCCTAGAGGAACACCTGACTCACTCTTGAGGGAGGGGGGAGAAAACTGGATCTGCCAGGAGTGGAGACTGAACTAAGCGACATTGGGTCAGTGGGACCATGGGACTGCCTGCTGCCTGCCCATGGAGGAGATGGGGAATTGTGGAGAAGAAAGAATGACCTGATATGGTGGGAGGGGGAAGGGACCTTGAATAAGGATATACAAGGATAGAAAGTATGACTTCTTTGTTAATAATAATAATAATAATAACAATAAATTTTATTTATTAAAAAAAATAAGTGCTTCTACTATTCCTGACTATCTTTTTTTTTTTAAAGTTTTTTTTTTAAAACTTTATTTATCTATTTACTTATTTGCCTTGGTGTTTGCCTGGAACTGGAACTACAGACAGTTGTTAGCTGCCATGTGGGTGCTGGGAATCGAACCCTGGTCCTCTGGAAGAGCAGACGGTGCTCTTAACCGCTGAGCCATCTCTCCAGCCCCCTGACTATCTTTTTAAAATGTAGGTTCTTGGGATTAAACTCAGGCCCGAGGACTTCCAACACAGGCACTTTCCTGACTGAGCTAGCTCCTCAGTTTCAATTCCAATTATTAGCCATCAGAACAATAATATTTATGTAACTCTTCCTAATGAATGAATGGGTTAAAAAGGAGGACATGTAACTGTGAGTCACTGTAAGTATCCTATACCACCAAGGTCACATTTTGCTCTTAATTTCTTTGGCTCACCTCTCTCTGAAGTCATGGTTAGAAGCTATTTTCTTTTCATGTACCTATCTTTTCTCACTTTTCTTCTGATACTGCATTTTAATCTTATTGGATCTTTTTTTCTGGGACTTTTTTTTATTAAATATAGAGTATAATAGGTAAAATCTTTGTTTAGGTTTATTGTATATCTAAAAGTTTATTTTGACTTCATTTCTGATCAATAGTTGGACTACATATAGGTTGCAAACTGTAAACAGTTTTGTTCAAAAGTCTGTTCAAAAGAGAGGAGGTGGAACAGGGTCTCACTGTATGTAAAGCTCAGTCTGACTGAGGGTCTCACTCAGCTTAGGCTATGTAGTTGAGGTTGGCCTAGAACTCATGATGATCCTCCTTTCTGTCTTTCAGCATGTGAAGACTATAGATATGACCTACCATCTCCATCTCTATCTCAGGATTTTGAATGATTTTTTTTAATTTATGGTAAGAATTATACTTTTTCATATTGCTTTCTAGATAACTTCCTTTCCAATATCTTGTAGAAGTTTTGAAATTTCACCAAAATTTATTGAGCTGTGTGTAGTTTCTGGGAATGTAGCTCAATTCCAAAGCACTTGTTTAGTTTGTGTGAGGAGCTGGTTCAAACCCTAACACTGGAAACAAAACTTTGAGTTGTGTGAAAATTCTGTTCCCTGTTCCTTTAACCCAGTCATTTTCATCCTTTCTCACACTGTGACCCTTTAACACAGCCTATTTTGTGGTGACCCCAACCATACAATTATTTATTTGTTACCTCATAACTGTAATTTTGTTACTGTTATGAATAATAATGTAAACATTTGATATGTCAGATATCTGATATTTGATTCAAGGGGTCGTGACCCACAGGTTGAGAATCACCGGCTCAGACTTTTCAACATAACCAATGATATCTGCATTTCGGACCCAATACTCATCCTTTCTCTGATTTTCTCTTCTTTTAATATCTAGTCTTTTCTCTTAGGACTTATATGCATTAGAAATACAGAGACCCCAGTCTTATTTTCTAGAATCTCATAATTTCTATGTTGTTTTAATGAGAATTTTTTCTATCTAGTCATTGTGACCATACATGTCATTGAATTACCTATTTTTAGTTACATTTTTAATTTTCAAAGTATTTTTTCTTGTGCTTGGAATGCCTTACCTCATAGCAGTGATGATGATCTTTTCACTCACCTACTTATTTTGATGTGCCTTCAACATCTGCTCAAATATCTCTAAAAGCACATCTTTGTGAGTATGAGTTTGTGTTTATGTGTATGCACACACATGGCTACAGGAGTGTGTGCATAGGTGAGCATAATTGTGTAGCTGTCAGAGGTCAACACGGGGCATCTTTCTCAAACATCTTCCACTTTAATTTTTGAGACAGTCTTTTTTCCCAGAATTGGCACCCTCTGAATTGGAGAGATTGGCTGGTCTTTCGCCTCAAGAATCTTCCTTGACAGGGATTATGGACATATGCTTGCTTCCATCTTTTACATGGGTGTTGAGCGTGAAAACACAGGTCCTTATGATGTAGGGCAAGCATTTTTTTTTTAACCAATTGAGTATCTCTCTAACCTTTAAGGACACATCTTAAAATACTAAGAATTTTATTTTTACTTTCCTGTATCTCTCATGTCAAATTGAGTCCTCTTTGAAAAATGACAGCTGATTTCCTCAAATGCCTTGCTAAAATAAATAAATGAGTTATTTGATCCATATAAACAACTTATGTGGTGTCTTTTATAGTTTTAGGCTTCTCTCCTGATTGGAAAACCTTACTCAGGGCACTCAGAAGATGAATAGATAGGCCAATTTCCCCATAGAGACTGTGAACAAAGAAGAGGATTTTAATTTAAGGACCTTTCCCACAGACTCCAGAGCAATAGGATTGCATTCTAGAGTTAGAGTCCTTTAGTTTTACTCATAAATAGCACTAACTCTTCTTCATTCCTCTTTATGTGTTCCAGTATGGACCATTACCACAGTGGTGGATTAAGCTCTTTTAGGATGCATTTTCTACACTAACTCCATTTCCAGTCATAACTCCAGTATTCCCAGAAAGACATTGCTATGCTTCGTCCAAACAGCAAACAATGCTTCTGCTGATCATGCTAGGCACTGTGATTCTGCAAGAAGCTGGTTAATACTATCATTCATATTGAAATTTTATAGTTTGCCAACCCGATGATGAGGAATCCTGTGTATAGGCTGTTATACTCCTGGACTGAATTTTTTTTTTTTGAGAGTTTGTCTTTTAGTCTGTGACTTTCCCCACTCTCATTATTTTTTAGAGATATATTGTAAATTAATTTTCTGAAAATTTTATACATCATATTTTGATACAGTTTACCTCCCAAATCCCCTTTTCAGCTTCTCTCCAAGCCATGCCCCATCCCAATTCTCTTTCTTCCTCCTCTGCCTTTGTTAGAGTCGGCGCCCCAAAACAGAGAGCTTCACTCCGATATCGGGTCACACAGAAGCTTTATTAAGCACTAGCTCGGAGGTCACCAGCAGGAGATGAGGCTAGTGACCTCGAGTCTAAGGCTCGAAGGCCTTTTCTAGGGCAGTTCTACCAGGGCGGGGGAGCGGGGGTCTTCCAGGGTGAAGTCATCTGTTCGGACCAGATGTCTTTTTGGTTTTTCTTGGAATCCGGGTGGGCAAACGAATTCCGAGTTACCTTAGGCATCAGGTCTTTTAAGCACGTAAGCACGGCGGGCTAACTTCCTGCTATAGGGCGTGGGAGCAGGGTGCAACATTTTTCTACCATTAGCAGAGCTGCTGGGGAGGGGAAGTCTCCTTTGTTTCTCTTACAATGGCCTTTCACCTTTCCCTCTTCTTTCTTTATTCCATCCTCCTTATTTCCCCTTCTCCTCTCCTTCCATTTCCTCTTCCCCTTTTCTTCAGCTTCGTAGCCCTTTACCTTCATGTTATGCTGTCCACACTTTTGTGGCTATCCTCCAGAGTTATATCACGTCCAACATATCAATGTCCAAACCCTTGAAGAAAACTGACTCTCATCCCTAACCCCAGGAGCCACTGACTGTCCTTAACTCTTCAGTCAGGAGTCGTTGTTTGTAAACCTCTTTCTAGTTGATGCTGGAGTATTGACTGCTTTGATCTGGGGAAGAACTTATATTTCCACTATTAGTCTTCATAAATCTTATTCTATCTATTTTATATTGTAGGATTCCCTCAGTCTTTCTAGAGAGCTTCCTTTGTCCTTGGTTTCCACAGAAATTGTTTGTCTTTTTTTCTTTGCTTTAATACATCCATATGGCCTCAATGAGACGGGAAGTGATGGACATGTTGGGTATATCATCTAGCAATAAAATCACAGGGAATATCTGAGGAGGTATGTACAGCCATGGCGTGTGCATGATAAGCTTAAAATTAGCTTCATTTGAATGGACTCCTTTCCTTTGGCCAAATAGACAACATCCTTATTTCTTTGAGTAGCTGTACTCCTTTGTTATTTACTTCAAAGACCCAGAAGCCTTTGCACTCTCTCTCCCTGAAACTTCTTTTTGACTTTGTAGCTCACCTAAAGTCTGAGTTTCTAAAACTACAGTCTACCTCTTGCCAGAGTTAGAGAGGTGCATGCATATGAGAACTCATAGCTTTTGCCAATTGGTTCCCCATCACTTTAGCAAAGGTAAAATCTCTTCAGAAATGACCCACGTGGTTTAATGGATTGATGAGGTGAAAGGCTGTGGTTCACCAGCCCTGGATCACATGATTGCTGAACATTGACTGATAAATTAGAACAGTAAAAAAAAAAGTGTTCATAATGAGACTTGACTGTGCCGGGCTTCTTTTTCAAAACATTACTCCAGAATGAGTTAGAATTGTGCTATTGAAACCTTGATAAAAACCCAAGATTTTCAGACTCAAACATTTTTTTTTTTTTTTTTTTTTTTTTTTTTTTTTTTTTTTTAGCATTTTAAAATAGCCCATTAGTGCCTGAGGGGCTTCGGCTTGTAATACATAATTAGGCATTTTCAGTCAGTAAGCCTGAAATCACATATTCATGGAAATCCAACATCTTTGTAATCTTACTTTCTTTTTCCTTGCACAAGGAAGGTTGAAATATTAATTGCTGTATCAGCCACTTTAAGATTTAATGTGTTTTTTCCCCCTTTCTAAGGGCGGCATACCTGCTGCATGACTTCTGTCTATTCTCACAGCTGCCCGAGAGATAAGCAACTGTATGTCTCTGGAAGTAATCTATAAATCATATTCAAATTCATGTGTCCAAATGATCCTTTTCTTTAATCTCCAAAGTGACTCGACTGGAGGCTTGCTAGTGAGCGTCAATCAAAAACATCATGTTTTCCACCTACTCATACTCCTGTCAGACATATTAGTGCTAAGCAAGGAAGGCGAGGGACTTGGGAAGCAGGCCTCCAGCTCTGCCAGCTAGAGAGGCCTACTGGTCCAATAGGGCAGCTGGTTTAAATCAGTAAGTCACCACTTTTGAAAGGCAAACAGAAGAAAGAGTATGGAATAATTCAGTTGTTTCTAGAAGAGATGTCTCTTGTGTCTGCTCTTTGTCAATGCTATCACTCTTACACAATGAGAAGGTGTCATGAGTCCAATCATTGTTTAATGTTTTAAAATATACCAAAGGGAGGGTCGGTAAGCCATTTCTTACTCGTCAGCTGAGTAGGACTTCAAGATTTACTGTATCATTTGGTCTGGTGTACCAGTCCAACCTTGTTTCTAGCACCCAGTTTTGGGGGAACCACAGTCCTCAGCATGAGCCATACTTTTTATCACTTTGGCACCTTTCTTCTGATATTATTCTGCACAGAATGCCTTCATTTATTTTGCTTCGAGCACAAAAGCTTTTGCATTGAACAAGAAACCTCTTCAGCTATCTTTAAAAACCAAAGAAATAAATAAGAACAAAATGACTTCTTCTGAGACCTTGTTATGTTCTTTAACACTCTTGTAGCTGAGTGGGATATAGAAAAGTTGTTTCATTAACATCTGCTCTATACAGGCACTGGGCTAGGTCATATGCATTAAACACTAATAATCAAGTTACCAGTCACATCTTATACAATTCTAGTTTGCACACAGAGAAATAGGAACTATCAACCTAGTAAATGGAAGAACTATTATTAACACCCATGTTTATGTGAAAACAACCCCATCTACTTATTATTATATACCACAGTATTTATGCCAATGGATTTATAATTTAGTTGGAATGCAAGATAGACATGCAAAACCACAAAATACCGAATCTCAAGATCATGAAGACCTCTCAACATCATGAACTTCAACTCTGTCCTGGATATTGAATAGTTTATATATTGCAAGAGTAAGAAAACAGCTTTTTATCAGAAAATCTTCAGTGACAGGTCATGCTGGATGTATGAGCCTAGGTGGAACACTTGCAATTTGTTTCTATTGGATGCTGTATTGCGTGATTTCTCTTTTTCAGAAAGTTTTATATTATTATTTGGTCACTGATACTGTTTCTGCATGTTGGCTATTTTCTCAGGATGTCATATAGTCATTTTGACTCAATGTTCTTGGTTTGTATCTGCTAGGGCATTCACATTTACTGAAATGTGTGTAAGAGGCTGGGGAGAAGGCTCAGGGAGCAGAGTTCTTGCTGTGTAAGCAGAAAGGCCCTAGTTCAGATGCTTAGAACCCACAAACACCACACACTGGACTGTTGGTATTACAGCGCTCCTGTTAGGAGGCTGAGACAAGAGAATTCCTGGAAGCTCAAAGGCCTGCTAGCTTGTGTACACAGTGACAAACAAGAGTCCCTGTGTCAAAGAAGTGGGAGGTGAGATCTGATGACACCTGGGGTTGTTTTCTGATCTCCATAACATGCACTGTAGCACAAATGTGCCTATTCTCCTACACATGAATACACACACGCATGCACACACGCACGCGCACACACACACAAATACAAAATGATCGGCATTTTCAAGGTGTGGTCATTTGATTATCTAGACAGTTTGTCGATTGGGTTGATACTCCTCTTCTATAGAGGCCAGCAGTGTCTTTGTTAAATGTTTGGAAGATTCAGAGTGTGGCATTCATTCTATGTCCCTAGCTTGACTCTGACAACTCTCTCAAAAGGAATCAAGCTGCTGTGGCTTGTTTTTGACAAGTCATATCAGGTACACATCACAACATCTTTTCCTTGTCCACCCCCAGTCTTCATAAGCTACCTATTTGATATTTGTTTTAGAATTTGTCTCCAAATGATACAGTGGTTTGTACCAGCCAAATCCTTGCAAGTTTAAGGTGAGGGTGTGAAAAAATATATAAAGCAGAGTCTTAGTGACAGTTTGTAATGAAATACAGAATTGTTTTACATAGATCTTTTGTGTACATGGGAGAACATAAGGTCTGACTGAGGAAGCCTTCACACCAAAGGTGGACATTGGAGAATGGTTGGAGTGAGTCAGGAAGTAAGGAGATGAAAGAGAATTTCAAGTGTTGTAACTGGATGAACGAAAGCATGGAAGTCTAAGTGTGGTATGTTGGTGGGCTCCAGATGCATTACGGTCTGTCTGGAACAGTAAGAAAAGCTGAGGATTATCAAGTACCCAATTGAATAGGCAAAGTTGAGCATATTTGTGGGATAATCTTAAAGGGATGCAGAGAACATTATTGTGAGTATTGTAGTAGGATAAAACACACTGAAGATTTTGCTCAGAGAAGTGCCCTGACCCGGAAAGAAGAAGATCCTGGCCATGTGTGCAGGAATGCAGAATGCAGAAGGTGACACTGCTCCTGGAGCCCAGGAGGCTTAATCTCAACCAACACTATTGTTTCTGCATAGAGTGTAAAACAATGGCTGGTGGAGGGCAGGGATGGAAGAATCACTTGGAAATGGAGGAGCCACATGGCATTTCAATACAAAGTAAGCCAGGCTAGGTGGTCTGCTAGCTCATTGATGGAGTGATGAACTGAGAAGATACAAGGAACAAAGGAGAGGGCTGAATCAAAATGAATACAATGTTTCTAGTCTTCAGGCCTGGGAAAATCCTGTTTTCATTAAGAGAAACAGGGTGAGTCTATGCATTTAGGTAGGTTACAATACTGGGCTAATGGCAGATGAAATCCTGTGTAGAAACATTGCTTTCAGAGGCATTCCAACATCCTCTCTACCAAAGCTGACATTTGGAGTTGCGGCCATTGTCGGTGTCTCTTTAAACATATATGCAGGGACAGCAAAAATAACCTCCCACCTCGGTTCTTTAAAGGAAATAAGAGGTCCTGGAACTCTTGAGGAAAAATACATTCACCCTCAAATTATATTGTTTTAGAGGTTAAAAGTATATAATTTCCCCAGAAACACATTGCGACGCAGCCTGCTGGGAGGCTTTTGCTCAATTACTCTCAGCGGTAGCAAAGGTGCCTACAATTCTGCTAGCTTTGCTGAGGCTGCTGGGAGGAGAGGCCTCACCCAGTCTGTGGGCTGACAGACAGGGCATGTGGTCCTGCACCCTTGAGTCATGGTTCCCCTGCTCTGATGTGTCAAAACTCTGCCTAATCACAGGTTGCCCGCATAGGTGGCCCTGACCCCCGCTCTCCAGGCTTGCTAGTTAGCTGCCAGATCCGTGTCCTCGGCATAATCCCTTGGGTCCGATCAAGTGGAAAGATTCATGTAGTTTCTTGTTAGTGTGGAAACAGGCCAGATCTGGAATTACCCAATTCGAAGGACCAGAGGGGCTACTGGGGTGACCCTGCCTTACCAGCATCTACTGTCATCAGTGGTTTCCAATATAACTCAAAGGGCCATCCCATATGTTTACATATTTACATCACTAACATAATGTGTTCTCTGCATTTTCCCATGTGTCTCTCTTAATGTTCTTGTTGTTTTGATGAGAGCTGTTGAGACTCAGTCCTCAGGGGTTTTAAGTCTCGTTTATTCTCAATGCTCTCACTTAGTTTTGTCAACTCAAATGTCACTTGGGATGAGCAGAAGCAGCGCTTGACCTGGGCAGTAGGCAGAGGGCAAATTGGAGGCTTTCAAAAGTGGCAGGAAAGCCAACAGTCCCAGGAGAAAGCTGCAGTGACTTCAAGGAAGCGAGAAGCCCCTGTTCCCCCACATGTCACCCATTCTTCACACCAGAAAGCCTCAAGTGATTGCAGTTAAACATACAGAGACATGTGCAGACCAAACAAATCCACTGTCATAACCCCAGACCGACTCTGGGCTGCCGTTTTAGATTCTGGAGAAAGATTCTAAACAGGTCTCAATGTCAGTCAAAGGCAGAGCCTTGAGAAGGGGAACGTTAGCATCTTTGACTCTTCAAAGAACATTTGCAGCCCTCTCTTCTCCTTTTCATTGTCTCTCTTGGTAACAAGCAGAGTTTGGAAATTGTTTTTTAGCAAACGCATTAGAGGGAGGGTAGAAGAGAGGTGACATGTTGACAGGTGACTGAGGAGACAAGTCTGAAAAAGGTTGGCTAAAACAAAAGCTGCTGAACAGTAAGGTCTCTCGAAACCTCTTCAACGTTTAATTGCAGGTGGGCAGCTGACCCGTGTAAACAGAAAAGTGCAAAGGAAGTGGCTGCATATCGGCTTCCCTCTGAAAATGCAATAGATCTTTAAAAGCCCAGCATCAGAAGCACATCCCTAGCTTAAATTATTCAGAGCTGGCTCTGACAGTAGTATCTGTCTGTACTCCATCTGCAACAACTTGCTTTGTGTCTCAGTCCTCCACCTTTATGCAGGTTTCTAGCCCTACCACGCCTACCCCTACCACAACTGCTACCATCATCCACAATCATTATCCCCTGTAGCAACATCTCCATCATAATTTAAGGTAGTATATATGCCAGATACTTTACTGAAGGTTTGTTTCTTCTACAGGCTAAACCTATAAGGTAGTTACTACTATATTTCCAGTTTATAAAAAAGACACAGTGAGTAAATGATGGTGTCTGTATTCTACACAGATAGACCTGCCTACAGTTTCCAGCCTCTACACTATAACTGAGCAGACAGATTAAAGAATGGATGCATATATGAAGCAATGAACAAATGACTGTCAGCAGGTTCTCAAGCGTAACATGCTGCTCTGACCCTCTTGGAGCTCTTAGTCCTGTGAGACAGGAGATTCTTATTTATGAAACAATTCAGGTTTTGTCAATGGGCTTACTGTAAACCAAGGCAAGGGTAGTCTCTGAGAAAACACACTGATTTTGGAGAAAGGATAGGAGCGGTTTATGGAGATTGTTTTTGAGATGCATAATTTATTATTGTATTGGAGGTTTTCAGCAAGATACGGGGGCCCAGGAAAAGCAAGGTTCTCAATGTTTGCAAGAAGACCTCTGTCCTAACTTGCTTCCCTGTTGCTGTGATAAACATTGTGACCAAATCCATCACTGAGGGAAGACAAAGGGGAAGCATGGAGATGGAAACTAAGATACAGACCATAGAATCTGTTCTTCCTCTGGCTTGTTCAGCTACCATTCCTGCACAGCACAGTCCTATCCCCTATGGATATTACTGCCCGTGGTGGACTAGCCCTCCTATGTCAATTAGCATTTTTTTAAATCCTTATAGTAATGACCACAGAACAATCTGATGGAGGCAATTTTTTAATTGAGGGTTCCCATTTGTAAGATTGTCAAGTTGACACCTGAAGGTCACTATGACAGTTCCTTTCTGAGAGGGATTGCTATGTGTTAAGGTATAATGGCTGAGTCTGATAATTTTCCCAAGAGAACAGCTGGAAGGGTTATCCTTGGGTCTGTCTTAATGTCTATTAGAAAAATGTTCAAATTGGTGAAGAATATTATGGTGGTTTAAATGAGAATGCACTCCCATAGGCTCATAGGTTTAAATACTTTGTCCCTGGTCAGTGGAACTGTTTGGGAAGGATTAGGAAGTTCTGCCTTATTGGAGATGGTATATAGTTGGGGGCAGGGTTTGAGGTTTCAAAAGTTCATGCCATTGCTGGTTTCTTTTCTCTACTTCCTAATTGTGGATCAAGATGTAAGCTCTCAGCTAGTACTCTATACCATGCCTACCTGCCTGCCTACAGCCATGTTTTCTGACACAGTGGCCATGGACCATGATCCCCAAATAAATTTCTTTATTAATGACCTTGATCATGGTGTGTCTTACTGCAATAGAAAACATCAATATATGTTTTGATATATATTGACAAACATCAGTATATGACCTGAGATATGTTGATGAGCTCTGCTTCAGGAACCCAGGCATCTGGGATAATGTTATATATAATAGACCCTTTGCCTATAACCTGCTGAACTTAAAGTTTTCTGAATTTGGATCCCATGTGTTCCAGACACTAGGATCCAGGGACACTGAAATGTTGGTAGACTGAGCACTCTTGATAGAGAGGACATCTCTATTGCTCATCTTCCTTTACTGTCTGAAATGGTTCTGCCTCCTATTCCTTTTCCAGGTAGGAGTCAAGGTCTCTGAGTTCTGGTGTGATGTCATGGGAAAAACCCATCTATGTGTTCTCCTATGAGGGTCGGTAGGGCAGAGGTGACCAAGAGGCAGGGCAACATCTGGAGCAGAAACCAACATCAAAATTTGAAAGTCATCAGATGAGTCACTTATTGGAAGGAGTTACACAAATGCTGTGCATTCGTAGCAAGACCTGAGAAAAGGGAAGACAGAGAATCAGAGCAGAAAGGCAAAGATGTGCATAAAGCCATCCTTTGCTAAAGGATGGGGCCCTTTGCTAAGGCTCCTTGCCCTTGGGTTAAGGCAGAGGCTGATAAGGACATCAGCATTTCCTGGGTTGGGGAGTTCCTTAGTCAAGAGACCTATAAGTTCCCTGAAGTTCACTTCAAACCTTGCCTATCCTGCATGACTCTGCTGGTCCCTGCATACTCCAGAAGCTTCTTTTCTGGATCACTCTGACTTTTTCTACTCTTTATTGTCCCACTGGCTATTGCCCAATCTTCCAATCATCTGTGCATTTTCCTGTCACCTACTGGGAGCATTTTGGCACCAGAGTAATGCATTGTTATTTGTAAGTTTTCATCCAGCATGTGGCTCATAACAGAAACTCAAACTGTATATATAATTAATCTTTATTATAAATTTTAAAATGGCTATTTTAGTTCTGTTTACTTTTACTTGTGAACCTAAAGTTGCTTTTAAAAATAGTCTGTGCTTTAAAAAATCCATTAAAAAGTGGGATTTGGTTCATCACAGTAGCACACACCTGTAATCTCAGCACTCAGGAGGCAGAGGCAGATGGGTCTCTGTGAGTTTATGGTCATCCAGATTTTTTTTTTTTAAAGATTTATTTATTATGCATACAGTTTTTACAGAAGAGGGCACCAGACCTCATCATAGATGGTTGTGAGCCACCATGTGGTTTTGCTGGGAATTGAACTCAGGTCCTCTGGAAGAACAGTCAGTGCTCTTAACCTCTGAGCCATCTCTCCAGCCCCCGGTCATCCAGATTTATAATGCAGGTTCTTGAGTAGCCAAAGATACAGAAAGAGATATACAGTGAGCTACACAGACTCTGTCTCAACAATCAACCAACCAATCAACCAACTAAACAAATAGACAAAAACAACAAAAAAGGGACAAACATAGCATATCTATGCATTTTTTCCTTTTTTTATATGAATAAAGTCTCATTTTCTTATCCATGCATCCCCTTGTTCAAACTCCCTTCCCTCTCCCACCCCTCCCAGTCACTCTCTCTTATCCCCATCTCCTATTCTTTAAATCTCAAGATTTGCTGTGTAAATCCTACTTGTGGGCCTGAGCGACCCAGGCCCGGTGAGTTGGGGCTGATGTTAGGCTCTAGCTTTAGCTGTGCATCATTTTTAATTCAACGGGGGAAAGTCTAGTTCTGCCTCATGTCTGTGGGATTTGCAGATGGTGCTGGCACATGTTCAAGTTGGTGATCCTCCTCAGTGCTTCTTGTTCTGCTAGTAGTAGCCTTGGCTTCCCAGGCTTGGAGTTGGCAGAGGAGATTGAGAGTCCGGGGTGGGGGGCGGGGATAGCTGAAGGGGTTGTCTCCCATTACTGGATTGGAAGCTGCCTGCAGGAAAACGCCTGTTTGGTTCACTTTGACTCATCTATTCTGGACCTGCTAGTGGTTTCTGGCCTACAGTCACAAGCCTCATGACCTTAATCAGTTCCCATCCTCTGGGTTTGCCCTAAGAACCTTTTCTGGGCCTCTTTGTAAAGCATTTCTAAGCAGAGCCTGCATGGTTTCTGGTGGTGAATCAATAGAAGAAATCTTTAGTTGATAGCCCAGCTTCGGAAGTGCTTGAGTCTGCTGTTTATCTTCTTTTCCCTTCCAACCTTGGAGAGGATGCTCCCAGAAGGGAGGGGGAAAATACAAACGCCCTTGTTCTGGCATAGAGCTTCATTATACTCCCTGTGTGTGTTTTTATGCCACTGAATGTAGGGTCGCTGTAAATCAAAACATCCTATCTTGGAAGAACAAACTTTACATTAAATGTTGATAATTTTCTTCTGTTCCAGATGCTTACTTAATTTTATTTCAGCAAATATTCACGGAGCACTTCTTTTGTGTTAAATGCAGATAAAGTGAGATCTACAATTTTGAGGAACCCCGTGGGCTATGCAAGAAGAGAAAGGAGTAAAGGAACAGCTGTAGTTTTTAGGGAACCGGGGTACCAAGCACGCCAATGCTTACCATGAACATACTAGTTCCTCAAGGACATTGTTCAGGCACACATAGTCTTTATATACACCTTTTTCTATATCGTGTACCAGTGTGTAGCAATTCAAAATTTATTGAATAGATGACTGATGGGATGAATTAAATTAAATCAAATCCTGCCATTCTCACATTCTTGCCACGTGTGTTTCTAAGGTGACAAAAGATGACATAGTCTCAAGAACTCTTGGGCTACTCTTCCCTCTCTCATCCAAAAAGGATATTCAACTCGATACTGGTTGGAATTTAAAATAAAACACAAAATTAGATTGGAACCCTGCTTAGTAAATGGTGGAGATCAGACACATTTTGGGAAATTTAATATGGTTCAGGACTGCATTTTGAAGAGCTGTACACTTAGTACTCAGCAGTGGAGAATAACCATCAACTGGAGGATGTAAACACTAGGTGGATTGTAAAAATGCCCCCAATCTTCTGCTCCCCAAATTATTGCCCTTTGAGGTGTTACTCTGGAACTGCTTCTATTGAGGACTAAAGCCTTTTGCCACACCCCTCAAACCGGGGCATTCTTACCACACACCTCAAACTGGGGCAGTCTTACGGTCTCCTTGACATACCAAGTGAACTGGCAGTGGTAAGGTTCCAGTTCAACACTGGCCTCAGAAGAATCCCTACTTTCTCAGGTCCTTGCTGCTGTCCTTGACTCAGACCAAACCAACTTAAGAATAATGAAACCATCTTGACACGTTGGTGGGCAGACTGGTCAACTAGGAGCCTTGAATGAAGTGCTGCTTTTAAATCAGATACTCACCTGCTCTACACCAGTGGGCCACATTAGCAAGCTAAGTCAAGATTCATAAGGTCCGACCAAGGAAACTGGAACCAGTTCCAGCAGACTTGTAGACATGTATTCAACATATATTTCAATTCATGCTTCTTAGTTTAGGAATTGTTATATAAAACCAGAATTTCAAATTCTTCATCTCCTTATTGGGGACAATTCAGCTTTGGTGCCACCTGTCTCATATCCAGGGGCTTGACTAGAGGAATTCCATTGTCCTCTTAGCTCCTAGTGACCCAGGAACAAGATGACTCAGATTATAAACAGACAGAAGTGCTTAGTGACAAGATTCCAGTGATCAACATGGCGGCAGTCACCTCTACAATTACAGTTGCTGAGTTAAGCTACACATTGTTGTAGAAGCCCAGCCTTTGTACATTTCCTGAAGTGTAAGGTACAAAGGGAAGAGTGTATATATAAAAACAGCAACCTAGTATGTGCTGGATCCAGAGCTCAGCAGATTGTGGAGATGATGTTCTTCATTTTTGTTTATTTTCTTTGCTGTCCTCTGATTCTTAAGAATGTAGGATCACAGTGAAGCCAAGTCTTGCCCTCACCTGGGAGCCAGTCAGAACTGCCTGGAAGTGCACATTCATTCCAGGCTTAACCTCCACGACTGAACTCTGCTTTCCTTGTTCCTTTACTCTTTCCAGCCTTGTGGGGTTGTCTGAGATGCCTGCTTCACTTTTGCTTCGTAAAATCGGGCTATTGTTGGGCCCAGCTCTGTTGGGTTTCACTTTGTGACTAGAGAAGTTTAGTCATGAGTGGTCAGCATGTAGAAGTTTCCTACCAACTTGATATTTCTGTAACAGCCAAGAGCTTGGACTCATTTCACTGAGTGTCTTATAGACCAGTTGGAGAATTGTTAAACTTGTGCAGTGAGACACAGGAGGTACTAAATATGTACTAGTCATTTCAAATGTAATAAGACCACAGGACCAGTTCTGAAAGACTGGAAATAAGTCATAAAAATAGACAGACAGACACCACCACTGCCAGGCTGATAAAATAATACAGAATAGAAAAATACAAAACTGGTCTTTTAAATAACAGAGTGTGAGAGCACTGTTTTAGAAACTGTTCAACTTTCCCGTCTCTGTTTGCCAGGCATCTTTAAAAATGTGCTTTGAAGTAGCTCGGATGAGAGACTTCCCCACAGGCTTCTGTTTTTGAATACTTGGTCCCCAGTTAGCAATGATGTTGGAAAGTTATGGAACCTTTAGGAGGTCTAGCCTTGCTGGAGAAAGCACATCACTGGAGGTGAGCTGGTGAGAATTTATAGCTTATAGTTGCCGGCTTCTGGTTTGCCCTCTCTGCGTGTGTGTATGTGTTTGTGGGTGAAGAAGTGATTGTGCAGATTCCCAGTCCAGCCACCTACTGCCATACGTCCCTCAGAACTGTCTCTCTGGATTTACAAACTCCAGTAAAATGTCTTTCTACAAGTCCCCTTGATGATGTGTTTTATCATAGCAGCAGGAAAGTAATACACCCTTTATGTTCTATATGGTTATTATTTTATGATTGAAATAAAATTATCTTCATTTACTTTGTAATTTATTTAAAATTATATCTATTTAATAATTTATATTTATTTAAGTGCTTGCACTGCCATGAAGATAATCTTCAGGAATCAGCTCTCTCCTTCTATCATGTGGGTCCCAGAGACTAATCTGGCATCATTAGACTTAGCTGCAGGAAAACCATCTTGCTAGCCCTATTTTAGAATTTTTAATTGACCTGTTCCGCTCTGGACTGTGAAACTAAGGATGCTGAGTAGATCTATGGGTAGGACATGGTACCAGTTATCTTAGTTGACAAAAAGAAAAGTGTTTTCTCTCTTGCCTGTGCCTAGGCCTCTCTTCAGGGATAGTTCCATGTGTCATGACAAGGGGGAAAAGTCTGCTCTTTAATTTGGGTTGTTCTTTATTGAGATGAGCAGTCTCTTGTTACTCAGCATGGTGGCAGGGCTGATACAGTTCACCAGGTCCAAGCAGAGAAGAAGCGTATACTGTGTAGAATGGAGAGACAGGGCTCTAGCTGACCTTAAAGATGCCTAGAACCAAGCACTTGGTTTTTAGCCAGATCTGTTCTTCCGTGTACTCTCCTTTCCTTCTGCTCTGTCCTCAACATTTCCTTTGGCTAGAATTTATTTCATTAAAAGACTTTAGATTTGGAAGTAGATGGGTCATAGACCACTTCTTTTTAGCATTGACGACTGGATGAAAAAGGAGAAGTCTTTATCTCTTGGTTCCAGTTTGGAGAATCAGGGAGAAGAGCTCTGATCTGTCTACATGAACACAGTTCTCAAGGGGTGTAAAGTACAACTGGTCAATTCCTGTAGGGCTGAGAGAGCTAGAAGAAGAAACACTGTTCTTATTCAAACACCAAGTACTGGTCTGGCAAGATAATTCAATGGATAAAGGGGTTGGCTACCACCAAGCCTGACAACTGGGTTTGATCCCCAGGTCCCACATGGTAGACATGGAGACTTAAGCTCCTGTAAGCTGTCCTTTGACCTCCACACATGTACCCCAATAAATTAAATGAGTAAAACTATAAAAAAAATCAAGCACTAATATCAGGAATAGAAAGGCATGCTAGGCAGACAAACTGTAGCTGTCTACTCCAGCCGAGAAACATTGATTAATATTGATTCTTGCCGGAAGAGAAAACCAAGGCTGACATTCAGCCACTTGGGGTCTTTTCATCTTCAGCTATTTCTTCTAGTGTGGACAGTGTAGTCTAGACCCACAATTATCATTATGTTTGTTTGGTAATTTTCTGCTATAGGTAGGTGCCAGATTGGGAGTATTGTATATATTATTTCATTTATATAATCTTATCAGGACAAATGATTCCCCTATTTTGTTGAGATTCAACCCCATTATGTGGCTTATGCATACCTTTGCATTCTCCATGCCATCCATTCCTGTCTTCTTCCTGTGACCCATTTAGTGCTTAGGGTTTGTGCATCTCCAGGATACTGTGTAACCAAACTCAAAGACTTCCAACCATGGCCTCTAAAATCACCATTGGAAATTCTCCTTCTCTGGTGATTCATGGTCATGTTTCATTAAGGGTCAGGCATGAGGAAAGGTCTTGGAAGCAGAAAGCTCTTGTACTTCTCCTGCTTGAAATTCGATACTGATCATAATTATCCATTCACCAAAGCAAAGATTAAAGTGACAGCTGACTCGGTCGATTATTGATTGATTGTTCATAGAACCAGTTATGGTATCTGTCTATGACAACTGCCTTTTCTGGAGTGTTTGGGTAAAACAAATTGAAGGAATACTCTAAAAGTGTCTTGTGTTCCCTGAAGAATGTTTTGTCTGTCCCTGGGCCACTACAGGGGGTCACATGTGGTCAGTGAGTAAGTAATAATAGAATAGTGGCAACAGTCAGTGCCCACAGCCTGCTACTGGTTCTTATTTTCCTTGAGGAGGAGAATATATGAAAATCTGGCAAATTTTAGTCATACTTTCAATAAGACCATCAAGATCACCTGCATCTACTTAGCATGGTGTGGGATGGTTAAAGTTTTTTCCTGTTGTAACATTGACAGTAAATGTGAGCGTAACATTTATTCTTTGTATATTGTTCTGCCCCTTCTGAAGAAACAATATGTCCTACCAACTATGTAAGGGCAAACCTTGCCTAAGGGATGTTCTGGATTACTATTTGTTAAAGGCTTAGTACAGAGTATGTGAGTGTTGACTAAATTTAGAACTTAGGACTTTGCACTTGATGGTCTTTTTAAATATGCGTCTTAAACTTTGTACCAGCCCTAGAGGTTTGTAGTACAGTGATCACTGGTGCCATTGCATAAACAAAGGATAATACAGGGCTAAGGGGCCTGGGAGATGGCTCAGTGGATAAGGTTACTTACTGAGCAGTATGAGGACTGAGTTCAAATATCTTCTCCCCACATAAAAGCCAGGCACAGATACAAACACTTGCCACCCTAGCATCAGAGGTAAAGACAGGTGGATTCCTAAGATAACCCTCTGGCTCTTCGGCCTTGACAAAATGGCAGGCTTCCGGTTCAGTGATAGATCCTATCTTAAGGCAGTAAGGTTGAGAGCAGTGGAGAATACCCTTGGTTTCAGCATGGGAGTGCAAGGGTGCACATATTTGCACAAACCCATAAAGTCATGTGCATGCCCCAAACAGATCACACACACATACACACACACACACACACACACACACACACACACACACACACTCACAGAAGACAGAATATAGTACTGAGATGGTAAAGAACCAGATTAAAGTTAAAGTTATACACTAGTACCAGGAGGTACCTAATGGTTAGTTTTGGTTGTCAACTCCAGGGAATTTAGAATCAGTTCCTTAGGAAACAACTGAAGGTTTATGTGTGATTGCTCGCAGAGGGGCTTGACAGAAGTAGAAGACCCACCCTGGGTATCTGGGGTGCCATTCCACATGCTGGGATCCTGGACAGAGGGTGCAGCAGTCTCTGTGATTGCTGACTGTTACCATGGGGTGGCCAGCTGCTTCATGCCTTCGCAGGGAGGATGGACTATACCCTCAACCTGTGAGCCAAAACAACCCCTCCTGCTTTACATGGTTTTTGTTAGATATTTTGGCACAGCAATAAGTAACTAATGCAAGGGATTGTTCTGAAATTCAGGACTGTGTTTTTTGTTGGAAGCTCAAGCTATTAGATCAGCAAAGAGTTAGTTTTCATAGATCTACTAACAGATAAAGAAACAGGAAAAGGATACATCCTTCCTTCTCTTTCTCAATTTGATTTGTATCCATCTTGACCTGCCTTGTGCACAGGAGGTTGACCTCTTGGGCTGCCTCAATTGAGTCCCTTGCTGAACAGCTTCCTGTTGGCTGTGGCCAATGGGAGTTCTTAGTAGGAGACTCAGTAGTGCCAGAGAAGTGCTGTGCATGCTGGGAGTTGTGGTTTCCCCTCCAAACTGTGGCTTCTACTGAGTAGCTTCTTGTCTTTGGTCACAGCTCTCTCTAGACTCCAGGGACACTGCTTCTTCCCTCTGACCCTTCTGGCCACCCCACTATCCTTGTTTATTCTCCCACTCTTCCCAATGGGAGTTTTCTTTCCTTTAATTTCTATTTCTTTGAACCATCTGGGATGAATTCTGGTTCCTGCTGAGATCCTGACTGCTAAAATATTGACTTGCTTATTTCCAGTGACTTAAGTAAGGTCATAAACAAATAAGCAAAACCAAAACAAAACCTTCATCCATGTATCTTATTAAAGCAAAGGCTTATTTATTTATTTTATTTATTATGACCTACACACACACACACACACACACACACACACACACACACACACGGAAGGGGAGAGACAGAGAGAGAGAGAGAAAGAGAGAGAGAATTGCAGACAATTTAACTGAATTACTTTTCTCCTATTTTATTATGATCTAGTAGAAATGTTACTGGAAATTGGGTGCCATGTATGGGCAATGCTGGGGAGCAAATGAATGAACTAATTTTACCAGGCTGCTGTCTGTATCCTTGACCACTGTTAGAAAGTGATCCCCATGCAGTATATATGCAGTTCCCAGTACAGTTCACAATGTACTTTGGAATTCCATGAATGCTTCCTGAGTTTCTTTTCAACAAGTTTGCATGAACATTTATTCTGTGCTTCCCAATGTCCTCTTAACTGGTGAAATGCTAGTATGTTGAAAGATGCGATTCCTGTATCACTATCTAGTTGGGTGGCATGTAGGAAAAAAAAAGCAGGTAAAGTGTTTTGAGAACAGTGCAGGGCTGTGAAAGTACACTGCAGAGGTGGCCTGTGTTTCCTTGGGTGTGGGGTTGGAGTGATTATGTCTAGGTGGCATTTGAGCTGAAGCCCCAAGCATTATAGAAGTTTGTCTAATCGACAAACTTCAGCCTAGTCTTGAATAACAGTAAGGGGACATGTCAGAATATGGTACCTAGGAGATAGTGTCCTGAAATTAGCATGGTGAGGCTGCATTGCAGGATTGGAGGTTAGGCATAGAATGGAGCCAAAGGGTGTGGAACTGTAGACTTGGAGCTTAGTGACAGAGAAGCCATCTGCAGACAGCTCTGATTTAGTGGAGATTTTAAGGTTTTGTGTTTTTATTAAAGGGGATTACATGGTCAGATTGCTATTTTACCAAGATTGAGCTGGTTAGCATTCAGGAGGTGGATTAGAGACTCTGAGATTAGGGACTCAGGTTCTAGTTAGGATGAGACCAAAATGGTGTAGGAAACAAAGAAGTGAGACTTGATTAAAGAGATGAATAAGATGTTAAAGTCCCAGGGCAAATCCCCTCAAATCCACTGCTGTTCAAGAAGGAGGTCAGCAAGTGGTACTCTTTGATTTTTGCGCTTAGATTTCGCCTCCAATCTATCACCTTGTGGACCTCATCCTAGACAATCTGTGGATGACAATGATAGAGTAGTTCCTACCCTCTCGTGGGCTTTTAGACTTGTGTGAGTTAGGAATCTCACAAATGTTATAATTTTACAAACTGGTGTATTGGTGAAATAAAAAGCAGACTGTATCCCAAGAACTATCTCCAGGCAAGTGCCATATCCTTTGATTTGTGACTACTTTGCCTGTGTGTTTGTACAATTAGGGCCTGCGGGCAATAGAGATGCGTGTTTTCTCTCTTTCTCTGTATGTGTTCTCTTCTCTTGTGCCCACAGTCACCTTGGAAAACAAAACCTTATTTGCTATCGGCCTGGGAGCAAATCTGCTACTTCAAAGCTGGACTTGGGGAAGTTTGGGATCCCATTGGGTGAATGGGCTGCATTTTTCTAGCCGTTTTGTCAGGTTTTCCATTTTAAAATGATGAAATTTTAATAAACATATACTAATCATTTTCATGATTTCTGCTGCACAGAGGTCTCAGTTAAGCTAATCACATGCTTCACTTGGTCTATGAATGTGTGTTAGAAATCTTCTTTTTATTTCCATGAGGAACTGTGAAACCTGGTTTATACAACTCTAACCCAAACACCACCATCTTTCAGGACTGGCAAGCAACAGGCATGTTTCTGACTACTCAGAGGCTTAGTGATATTTTGGGCAAAATAAAAGTGGTTTATAAATCCAAAGTATATTTTGAATTTTTATTGTTGTTGCTATTATTATGAACAATGCAATTTGGGTGTATTTCAGATGCTACTGTGACCTTTGGAAAATTTTATTTTTGCCTATGGTAGTCATCAGGATAGACTCATGACTTTTTAGAGATTTTCTGATATGCTATATTTTATACAAGAACACGAGAGAATCTACGCTTGACAGAGTGGAGTATGTGATGATGCTTATTATTAATTATTACAGTGATTTGTGGTGTTCACCTTGTAAAATCATTTTCTATGAGATAATCTGGATGAGAGAAGGCGAGGAGGTGCAGGCATGAATGGGTGAATGGTAGCATTTGTAGAAGCTGAAGAAGTGGTTGGAGAAGGAACTATTAGAGATAAGTGAGGGTAATGTCCGTCAAGGCACAATGAGGGCTCAGCAGCTCCAATTAAATAGCAAACTACCTCTCTTGGCACCAATCAGCTGTGGTGATTTCTTGGGCTTCCTTGGATGTTGTCTAGGGTAAAATGGTGTCTGGTGCTGGTAGGATACCCATGGTTTGTATGTTTGATCAGAGCTTTGTTGATGCTGTGTCCTAAGATCTTCACTCTTACCTCATCTCTCAGCCATTCCAAATGGATGCTTTTTTAGTTTTGGTTCTGTAAAGAATAACAAGAGATTTCCCCAAAATCTCCAAGTAGCACAGAACCTGTTAGTGCCTAGAAGAAAATGCCACATTCAAAACAAAAACAAAAACTTCAGAAGACTCACAAACCTCTGGGTTGGCACCATAGAGGGAATTCTTTGAATGAGAAGGGCATATGCACCAAGATAGCCAACTTTACCCCCAAGTTCACCTTCTTCCTGGTGCTTCTTAGGTCCTACTACCACCTGAGGCTGACCTTTAAACACTACTTTCTTCTTCTTTTTTTTTTTGTCCTATACCATATATTTTATTTTTTACAGAGATCAGCATTATGGACCATATTTTTTTAAGCCTTGAGGTATTTTATTTATCATTAAAGTTATACAAGTTTTTTTTTTTTAATTTAAACATAACCTCCCTACTCATCTTTTTTTTGTTGTTTTGTTTTTTGTTTTTTTATTTTTTTTTCTTTATTTTGTATTTATCAAAAAAAAACAGTAAAAAGAATTTAAAATGCAGAAGAGTTAACAATAACTATACAGAGGATAAGAATCATAAGCATGGCTTATCAAGGGTAGAAATACAAATAAGATTGCTACACATATATTTTCTTTGTGTTCAGCTTTCCCTATATATCCTTATTCAAGGTC
>PVIH01013564.1:0-57862 GCA_004025045.1 Sigmodon hispidus
GGGTGTCTGCACTGTGCAGTTCTTGGGGAGGGTGTCTGCACTGTGCAGTCTTGGGGAGGGTGTCTGCACTGTGCAGTTCTTGGGGAGGGTGTCTGCACTGTGCAGTCTTGGGGAGGGTGTCTGCACTGTGCAGTCTTGGGGAGGGTGTCTGCACTGTGCAGCCTTGGGGGAGGGTCTCTGCACTGTGCAGTCTTGGGGAGGGTGTCTGCACTGTGCAGTCTTGGGGAGGGTGTCTGCACTGTGCAGTCTTGGGGCAGGGTGTCTGCACTGTGCAGTCTTGGGGAGGGTCTCTGCACTGTGCAGTCTTGGGGAGGGTGTTTGCATTTTCAACAATCTGTTCATTTAGCTGGAGGATCTCAGCCTTGACAGGTGGAAGGAAAGCAAACCACAGGAGGGAAGGAAGAATCACAAAGAAGGAAGTTTATGAAAGAAAGAGCATGAGATGAGGGGTCAGAAAGGAGAAGTCAACGCTGCCCTTGAGCAAGACTGCACGTGTGTCTCAGGAAGAGTGTGGAGAAGAACAATAGAATAAAGGGGAAGAAAGAGAGGGCTATACTTCAACCTGCCACGAGAGAAGTAAATGTGGTTTCAGCTCCTCTGGCTTAGCCACAGGCACAGGAAATACTTAGAACTTTCAGAGGATTCTCTACTTAGCTACATGATGATTTCCCAGCCTATAAAACCTAGGCCCATCTAGCCTTTAAGGTCTAAACTCTGAGATGGGGATTCTACTTCAGAACTGACACTTTATGTGGTATTGGTACTGTGATAACAAGATTTACAACACCGCAAGAAAATAGTTTACAAAAGCAACTCGTGTGAAGAAAGATTTATTTTAAATCATAGCTTTTATTCATAGTAATCTGTGGACCTGTGGAGAGCAAAGCACAGGGTGAGGAGAGCATCATGGGACAGAACTGCTCATGTCATGGTGACTGAGGAGACATGGGGCAAGATAAATTCTTCCAGGTCCCTTTCCCAGTGACCTACTTCCTCCACTTAGTCGCTACCTTTTTACAGACTGTTCAGTAATGAACTCATTAATGGGTTTACTCATTGATAAAGATAGCACATTTATAATCCTAATGATTTGAATAGTCTCAAGATATGAGACTATTCTATTTTTATATTTCCCCAATACATGAAAATATTTAAAGGGAATAATAAGAATCATTTTTTCTGCCTTAAATTCTTTATTTCATCTAATTGTATTCTTGGGTACAAACATTTTCTAACCTATCTGAGATGCTTTCTTGAGGGCAGAACCTGTCCATATTTAAGTCTCAGATTCTAGAAGTGGCAAATAGAAATTCAGCAAAATTGTTGTATTGAAAAAAAAAATAGGTGAATGAGTAAGTGAATACAGAAATACAAAGGCTCAAATTGATTGCTTTGACTCACTGACTTGTCCTATGTAACTGACAGAATTCTAAGATGTACCTATATTCCCCGTCTGTGATTTATTTACCTTCCTTTGGTGTGTGAAACCTGAATACAATGAGATACCAATCTTGTTGTTAATATTTGTTATTTTTAAGAATTATACATTATTTTCCCATGATGTCATTAGGCAAACCTTTTGAAAAGTTAGTTTCTCTAGAAGAGGCTCAAATAAAAGGTGATGGGCACAGGGCGATTCTGCACCTAGCCTTGAGATGTCGGTCATGCTGGATGAGCACTGGATGACTATGAAGGCCAATTCCAAGGTACTGGGAGTATCATCTGTGAGATTAGAATGGCTTAGGGTTGGTCAGGAATAAGAAAACAGATGACACAATCTTACACCAGCAAGCACAGAACTTTTCCCATAAATGGAATGAGCTGGGAACCAGATAGTCCCAGAGTTTCAGAAGAGGACAATCAGGCAGCACCTTGAAGAGGAGACCTTGGGAGGCAAGTGTGGTAATTCACACCTACAGCCCCAGAATTTGGAGCCTGAAACAGGAAGGTGGCTAAGAGGTCAAGACAAAATTGCTCTGTGTAAAGATTTTGACCTGGTCTTTCATTCAGAGTGAGACCTTGTATAGAAAATAAAACCAGAATTAAAGAACTCTGAACAAAAAATAGAGTTGAGCCACCTGGTTTCTTGACCCACAGATAAGGTAAGTCTGTGGTGTTTTAAAGCTTCTAAATTTGAGGTAATTTTATAAAGCAAGAGTCAATGTAAGTTTCTAACACCTCTCTTGTTAACAGCTGTAACTTCTAATTGTCTTCACGACAGATTCAGCCTGAAGAGTTTTGAGACCTCCCTAGTCTCAGGTGCTATGAATTGAATGTTCTTGCTTTCTTTCCAGTAAATTATTTCATTATGATAGTTGACACATTTGTGTCTTACTGTAATGTTAGAATTTCTTTGAATGACAATAAACTAAACAATTACACAGATTTCACTGGCCTTAATTCATCGAGTGCTCTTTATTTGGTGTTGGCTGTCACAGATTCTTTCCTATTTAATTTCAACTTTAATTACTAACAGGAACTCCACCCAGATCATAAACCATACTGCACACAATGATATACAGAATACAGGATGGCATGGGAGGGGTTAAAGAGAAAACGTCTCAAAGGTCTTTCTGGAGACCCAATACAGGTGCAAAGAGTAATGGCAGGTGCTTAGTATGATACTTAAAAAAGGAATGAATTCCCAGAAGGGCCAGAGCAATGAGCTGCCAAAGTGTACAGTTGGCCCAAGGTACAATTAGACCAGATAAATTGTAGTTTCACGTGGGCCTAATTATATCTAGAGGTTATACTGAGCTCATGGGGTTGTTGTTTGTCAGTCCTGTGATGCACTTTGAGAAATGGCCCGAAACTAGTCAGGTACCTTCACATCCCAGTGTTATTGAGCAGCCCTTGTTTTATACAGTGTCAATGGAGCAGATGCATCATGGGTTGTCTGTCGTGTTTGATGAGCTTATAGTCTTGCTTTCTCTGATACTTTTTTATGTTTATGTATTCATGTTCATAACTGATTTAGTTCTTATTTATATTAAGTCAATATTGATCAGTGTCCTGGCTAGTTTTATTTCAACTTGACACAAAATAGAGATGTTTGAAAGGAGGAAACATCAGTTGAGAACATATCTCCATAAAATCCAACTATCGGGATTTTCTTAATTTGTAATTGATGGGGAGGAACCAGACCATTGTGTGTTGTACCACCCTTGGGATGGCAGTCTTGAGGTCTATAAGAAAGCAGGATGAGTAAGCCATGAGGAGTAAGCCAGTAAGCAGCACCACTCCATCAGCTCCTGCCTTAAGCTTCCTGTCCTGTTAGAAGTCCTGCCCTGATTTCCTTTAGTGATGGACTACTATGTGGAAGTGTAAGATAAGTACACCCTTTCCTTGACATGTTGCTTTTGGTCATGATATTTCATCACAGCAATAGAAACCTTTGAAACTTTGACTAAGACAATCAGTTTGCATCTCCTGGTTTGTTTTGGATAGATAGCGACATTTAAACAATGATTTTTCTCTCATACACTACATCTTTCCTGCAGTTTCTCCAAGTTCTCCCCCACTGCCTTCCCACTTCCCAGATCCACTCCTCTTCCATTCCCCTTCAGAAAAGAGCAGGCCTCCAAGGGACATCAACCAAACATGGCATAACAAGATACTACTAAGACTAGGCACAAACCTTCATATCATGGCTGGACAAGGCTTGAAGTTGCACGGACAGGAGTCATTTTGCATTAGTATTGTTTTATGTAGCTGGGTCACTTGTTGTATGGAGAGCTACTGTTACATAGGTACAGCACCTCTTATCATAATCTATTCTCAATGGACTGAAACACTTGCGTGAGAGTCCAAGATAAAGGCATCCTGTCTCTCACTTCACATTATTCTGTTTCTCCTTCACTTCATGCCTCAGTTTAAAATCTGATTTCCAGGGAGACCTTTTACAAATAGCCCCTATTGGACGAGGCCTCTGTCCCTTGGGTCTCTGAAATCTTACTCCTCTTCCTTTGGTAGCACTTAGCAGCAGCCGTGTGTGTAACTGCCTGCATATTTAACTATCTTCCTGAACACGCTGCATCCTTCTGAACACCATTGCATTTATCCAGTTCATCTTCTTCTCTTTCCCAGGTTTAGAGACAGTGTGTGAGTGAGTGTAAATAGGAAAATGAGCTCTGATGTGCTGCAAAGAGTCAGGAAAAGAAGAATCAGAATGTGCTTGTTCCAATGAAGGGAGTTTAGGTTTTGAATAGCACCAGCTGTACCAGCCAGAAGAGCTACTAACAGTTATGAGGCTGCTGTAGGAAGAATTAATTATAAAAGCATTAACAATATAGAATCAAGGACACAGGCATTCTTACAGGAAGAACATTTTTTTTCCTGTAAGTTTTCATGATTTACCACCATTTCATGCATGTCTGCATGTAGTCAGGCTCAAGGATATATATTTTTTTTTCTGCTTGGCCTCTTTCTCACCTTTTTTTCTCCTAGCAAGGACAATGAAGGCTAAGAGCAATCAGTGTGCAGCCAATCAAGAATTTCCTGTTTTGAGTGTTAGTTTGGTTTCGTTTCTTGTGACTCTTAAACTGAAACTAGTCAAATAATTTTCGATTGTCGGAGTGCTCTAGAACTCAGGTAAAGAAGTCTCCTTAATTTGTCCACTGTTTCAGCCTGTTCCTGGTCACAGCAGTGGGTAAGCATCTTTTGGCTATCTGGCTTTCCATCTGCTGGGTTTTCTTATCTCTTCAGGTTGAAGCTGACAGGGTAATCACACTTCTCCTTTACTTCTGTGTTTGCTTCAATAAAGATTTTATATATTGCTAAGGATAGGGAGACTGAACTCTAGAACAATCTTCAAATATTTCTATCACATTTTAACCATGATTTGCTTCATTTAATCAAGTTTGCTTTGGAAGAAAAGTAGAAGAAATCTCTGAATCTCTCCTCTGTTCCTGTTGGTACTTCTTTCACTGAGGGAAACATAATCCAGACTTCTGTATAGATCATACAATGCTTATTTCTGTGCATCTACTATGTGTATAATGTGTGAATGTAATCTTTAGTATTGCTTTGTGCTAACATTTCATATAGGCCGTACTAGACAATTTCTCATGCTTCATTTGCTTTTTAAATTAAAAAAAATTATTTGACCTTTACATGTTTATAAAAATAGAGATAATCCATTGACATTAACTGTTATTTACTTCATTGTGTAGATGTGCCAACCTGGTCTACATGTCTTCATAAACAGTGCATTCCTTAATATATTTTGTGCTGAACTCTATGTGACCATCAGGACAATGTCAACAATTTTGTCTAAATATTTATTTGCCTTATGAGTATGTGTGTATGCCTGAGTGTTCATGTGTACCCATACATGCTGTGCCTGAGAGAGCCTCAGGCCTCTTGAAATAAGAGTGTCAGGTGGTTGTGAGAGTGCTGAACCCTGCCCTGTAGAAAAGTAGTAAATTCTTCTAATCACCATCTCTGCACACTTGAGCACCAACATTTTTTAATCTCTGTATCTGGACTAACTGTTGGCACTGTTAGGTATTTATTCTTATGTGAAATGTATTCAGCACAGAGTCACATTACAAAATGTTTATATTTTTTCCATGTTTAGCACTCCTTTGGGTCACCATTTCTTTGGTTTTACTCTTCACATTCTTGAGCTGTTTTTCTTCTGTGTGGTTCATTGTTTATTATTCCTCTGTAGGATAGCTTTATAAAATATGCATTGTAATTCACCAACTAGTTTACATTGTTTCTAGTTACAAGGCATTATTTGCTTTCAGAGTCAATTTTATCTTTCCTTTACAGTTTGTTTCGTTAGTGTCTTATTTCAGATATCCAGGAGTTAAGTTGGCATGCAACAACTCACATCAGAAATCCTGCTTATCTGAATGCTACAAGACTGAAGCTATTAGAAGATAAAATAAATCCTGCATACCTCCAGTCTGTTAATTTTTTCCCTAGATCTCTTCAGAATTCTAGCCCATCATCATCTATGGGTAAAACTTGAAAAGTATTTTTTGTCATACTCCAAAATGAAATAAATTTATTTAGTTCTATTAGTCTTCAGCATTTTAGATGGCTGGTGTGTGTGTGTGTGTGTGTGTGTGTGTGTGTGTGTGTGTGTGTGTACGTACATAAGTGCACATGTACCACAGCATTTGTGGAGTTCAGAGAACAACATGTTTTGCCTGTATATGTCTTCCAGTTTCTTTGGGTAAAGGTCTCTTGTGCACTGCTGCATATAGCAGGCTACGTGGTCCACATGTTTCCACCTGGTCCATGTGCTTCTACTCAGTCCACATGTTTCTACTTGGTCCACTTGCTGCCACCTGGCTGGCATGCTTCTCATTCACATGCTTCAAGGGATTCTCCTATTTTTGGATCACTTTTCACCACAGTAATGCCAATATTATAGATTAGCACGATTGTGCCTGGCTTTATATACATTTTGTGAATTTGAACTCCAGCCCATGTACTTCAATGACAAACACTGCTCACTGGACCAAAGTTCATCCTCTAAAGTACCTCTCTGAAGTTACAGCTACAGCTTAGGGAAGTGTAATTCTTAATGTCAACCTTGCTCTTATGTGCTAATTCTTCTAAATCTTAGGTAGTAATATAATTATTTACCAGACTTCTTATTAATTAGACTGTGTAATAATTTTTAATACATCAAAATACCAGTTCATATGATTTTTCCCATTCTAGTAGCTAGTGTTGTGGCTGTGGGGTTAGCTGTCATTATGGGACTTACATATCTGTCAAAATCTTTCTTATTTCTTTTATTTCTTTGTGAACTATTTTTAAATATATTTTTATCTCCATCCTTTAATTCATGGACTGACAAATTATAATTCATATGTAGTAAAGAATGTTTTATTGACATGCAATCGTGTTCATTTGTTTAGATATAGAATTATTGTGTTTTTGTTACTATAACAAAATATCTCAGACAGACTAAGCTTATAAATGAAACAGGTTCATTTACCCCACAGTTCTAGATATCCAAATCTATGTTGACCAGCTGTGGTACATGTCTTCTCTTGTTTATATCACATCAAGGAGGATTGTATCATGGTGGTATCATATATGTGAGGAATATATTAGAATCATAGACAATCTTAGACTTTTAGAACAACTTCCTCATGAAAAATAACTAGGGGCCTAGGAGCAATACTTAAGTTCCTTAAGAACAGGTTTCTAGATTGAACTATCTATTTCTCACTAACTCCTGTCTCTTTATTGTTCTATCAGGCAATATTACATTGAAGGCAAAGCTCCCTAATCCTGAATCTTGGGGTGAATCACAACATATGTTGTCTATAACTGTTGTTATAGAAATAATCAAATTATAAACTATGTAATCCACAAAGTCTAGATAAATTATTTACTTTTTGTTTAATTAAGATAAAATATTTATTCATTACTAAATTTTAGTTTATATTTTTCTCTAGTCTGGAATTTACTCTGTGAACCAATGTTAAATTTTATTTATTTATTATTTAAAGACCAAGTCTCATTCTTCCAGAAGTTCTAAATTCGGTTCTCAGCAACCACATAGTGGCTCACAACCTTCTATGATGACATCTGGTACCCTCTTGTGTATATTATATAAATAAGTAAATAAATCTTTTTTTTTTAAAGACCAGGTCTCCCCTGTAACACTGGCTGGTCCAAAACTCAGTATGTATATAGAGCAGACTGGCCTTATACTCACATAGATGTACTTACCTTTATCTCCTGAGTGATGAAATTAAAGGAGTTTGCCGTTATTCTCAGCCCACTGTAAAATTATAATGCTATTTACTATTTCTAAAGTATCTATTTTCATATATAGTTACTGTTTTTATATCTTTATGTTGCATATTTTTGGCCTCAAAATATTAATGTGTTTTAATTGGGTCAGAGGACAATAAAACTCACTGGAACTATACAGAAATTTGTAACTTAAACTTCTATATTATGGTAGTCACTCAAGCTCTATTTGTTTTTCTGTCAGGTGCAGGAACATGGAGGTGACAACTAGATTGACATGGCTACAGGAACAGATGCTGGGAAAACTCCTGCGGAATGCATCTTTGACGCTTCTTTATAAGTCTAGCGTTCATAAACTGGGCACTATTGATATAACTAAGATGTGCTCTCATCAGGGATCTACAATGACAGTAGTTCACTTGAAGCAAAACGTTGTGGGAGTTTTTATGCTGGAAGAGTTTCCCATTTTACATTCCAAGAAGTCAAGTATTTGTGTTTGGTTTTCATTGAAAGAGAATAACAACACTGAAATGCCAGCTTTATTTTTGAACACACAAGTAGAAGTCAATGCTACAGAGCTGCACTTTTTCTCAGCTGATGGTTTGCTACTTGCTATGAATCTATTAGACCACAAACTTCATCTAAATGATGCAGTAGTAAAAAAATTAGAACTTAATTTTAAACATGACTCTGGTGATTGGGAATGTGAAATTTTTCGAGTTGATGGTATGTACAAGAGAATAACCTGCCTCTACATTTGGTTCTAGCCTTTGCAGTTCATGTATTATCATTGGGGTGCAAAGAAAAGGAAAATGATGGGTACACATTAGTTTATTATGCAAGAATATGGACCATAGACTTCTGTGAGGATAGAAATTTAAGGTGGATATATATGTGCATTATATATATATATGTATATTAAGAGGGGGAGCCTCATATATGCCTCTCTGCTGTATCCACCAACATATTTTAAACTTGTCTTGATTTGGGACTTTGTTCTGTAGAAAATATAAAATGTAAAACTGCTTTGAAGATGAAACATGGAATTTGGGCTGACATATATCTGTGTTCCTAGGACATGGCCAATAAAATGATTTGAGAATAAACTATATTTCTTACTCCCTTAAAACAAAATGACAGATGGGCATGAAAGCAGGAACAGAAGACAGGAGAGGAGGGGGAGGGTGGGGGAGAAGAAGGAGAGAGACAAAGAGAATCATTGACTTTATCATTACAAAGAGATAAAGTTTTTCCTCCTCTTCCTCTCAGGATATTTCCACCCTGAACTCTTAGTTGAAAAGCCACGGTTACACAAGTAGATAATTCCTCTTTAGGAAAGAGACTTTGCCACAGAGAACTAAACAAGACAGGGAATTTACTATGCTGTGCTTATTTTCTGTAGGCATTAAGAATGATCCAAACTCCATAAAGAAGATACTGTCCATAACACAGTAAGTCAGATTCTGTTGTTAATGTTCTTTAGATTGCGATAAGAGGTATGACAATGAAGTAGTAAGAAAGATGTGGAATGATAAAGTTTTTATTGATAGACAATATTTTAGTTAATATCAAACTATATTTTTAATTCCTTTATTACATTGCAATTATTCACTTACTTTTAGGGTTGATACTTCTCAAAGATTTGCTTGTTATAAGTTAAGATTTCATGTTGGGCAGTGGTGGTACATGCATTTAATTGCAACACTTGGGAGGCAGAGGCAGGTGCACCTTTATGCGTTTGGTCTACAAAGTGAGTTCCAGAACAGCCAGGGCTACATGGTGAAACACTGTCTTGAAAAAACAAAAAACAAAACAAACAAAGGTTTCATTCCAAAATATAAATGTGATTTATCTAGGTGCAAAATACTTAGGGTGCTATATTTAATACATTATAAAGCTACTATTGAAATAATTGTCTAGCTAAACCCATCCCTAAAATGGAAGGAACAGAAGCTCTAGGATTACTACACTGCTTTGTGGAGGATCTGCTGCTGTATTTAATTTCTCCACTCTAAATAGGCACCGAAGACAGTTCCTATCTGCTCTCAGAGCCTACAGGCCCAATGAAAACTTGGTTTCAGAAGTTCGTATTCTCTTGGTGGGCCCAGTAGGTTCTGGAAAGTCCAGCTTTTTCAATTCAGTGAAGTCTGCTTTCCAAGGCCACCTCACTCGCCAGGCTATTGTGGGGTCTGATGAAACCAGCATTACTGAAAAGGTAAGTTACCCGAGGATTTGTGGCAGAGTTTAATGTATAGGATACATGAGTGTATTTGTTCATTTCTTTCAAATAAAACCTTTTTCTAACCTACAATTAAATACTAAATAATTAAGTAAAATAGAAGTAAACACTGCATCAAAATTATCTCTATTTAATAATAACATTCAGAGAAGTATTTTGTTTTTACAGATCAAAAAATTAGTTATATAAAAAATATCTTTCCATGCTTGTCTTGTTGCAAATATATTATAAGACTATAGTGTCAGCTTATCAGTGGTTTTTATATCCAATAGCTCAAAATGTTTCTAAAACTTTCATGGAGTGCATCTCGTTTCTTATATGGATCTATTTCAACATGACAGCCTAGTCTGAGAAGTCAAGTCAAGATGCTCCAATAAGAACCAAATTTATTAAGCATTAACTGAAACACTTCTGTGTACAAACTGTTGTGATATCACAGACAGGGGCTGTACTTTTTAGTGGAGTACGGCATTAGACAATCTCCTGTACATATGGAAGAACTATGACTACATAGAAGCTTTGAACATTGAAAAAATTTATTATTTTCAGTCTTGAAGTGGTGGTACAGGCCTGTAATCTCACCTCCTGGGAGGTTGAGGTAGAGAATCATGACAGTTCCAGGCCACTATATTAAAACATTAGCCAATTTCTCCTTTTCATTTTGTTTTGAATGCTAATAAATATATTTTAACTCAATATTTTCTTACAGTACAGAACATATTCTATTAAAGATGAAGATGGGAAAATGCTCCCATTTTTGTTGTGTGATACAATGGGGCTGGATGAGAGGGAAGAAGCAGGATTGTGCATAGATGACATTCCTCATATCTTAAAAGGCTATGTACCAGACCGGTATCAGGTAAGATTTCTTCCACTCCAACACATTTAAAATTGTTTCATTGTGTCTTTATCCCACAAGACCATTTAAACTGGAATTATATGATTTCAACATTAGTGCTACTCTACTTTAAATAAATATATATTTATGAGAGAAAGGTAAAGAGATAATTCTTACAGTCTGTGCCACTGAAAAATAAAGCTATAATGGCAGGACTTGAGTTAGAGAATTCCAGGAGAAATTTATAAGACTGTTCAGTTTCCATGATTCTTTCAATCATGGAAACTGTGAGTGAAGATGTCATTTAAATGGTTAAGCCAGTGGCAGTTTAATTTTGTGCATGTTTAATTATACAAATTAGATATTAGTATAATTATCTACTGTTTGTTGGTGTTTTCTGCAAGAGTAAGGCTGTGTTATCATGTCTGGATCCATGTTAGATGTTTACCCATGAAGGAAGTTACATAATTTTTAAGCCTTTGATTTTAAATATATGATTATATAAGAATTAATACATCCTGTGTCTCAGAACATCTGAGAATATTAGGTGAGTGATTGACTCTAAGTACCTCTTCGTTAGGCATGGGATATGATGGAATCACTTTCATTGCTGAATAGTTTCTTTTTTCTCTCAGTTGGACCTGATTGAAAAGATTGAATATGTGCTCATCCTTTCATTTGAAATTATTTATTAAAAACGTAATTTGTTTTAGACACAAAGAGAATAACTGGAAAAAAAACACAGTTTATTAAGAGTGCAGGTATTATTTTTCGAGAGATTTACAGTGTAGTCAGAAAAAGGAATTACGAAATTACAGAAGAGAGCAGAAAGAGAGGAAAGTCACATGACTGAAGGTCTTCGGTTTTCATAGCAGGGAACCAGTCAATTCAGTTAAACATTGAAGAGAGGGAGAAAGAGGAGAGAGAGAGAGAGAGAGAGAGAGAGAGAGAGAGAGAGAGAGAGAGAGTTTGGAATCTATTTTCTTAGTAACAAAGATTGTGGTCTTACTTGTGGTGAGGAGACAATAACTTGGCAGTTAGGTTTTGTTTCTCTTAATTTTACTTTGCTTTAAAAATTAAGAAGAAATAATAGGCTTTAAGTCCAAGTGCCATTTCACTCTCCCATCCATTAGTCCTTCTAAGCATGCAAAATTCTCAAAGAGGAATCTTAAATGACCTGTAGCAAATCTTAATAGTATGTGCTTCTGAAGACTGGAGATTTAGTAAGATTTTTTAAAAGTATTTTTTTTTCCAGTTCTCTTTAATGATTACAGTGGTTAATCATCACTTTTATCAAAACAGTAAAGCCATGTGTCTTTAAGAAAGTTATAGTGAGATCTTGGCAGATTAGGAAGGAAGGTAGGGAGGGGAAAGAAGAGAGAGTGGTTCTGGTTTCTGCTGTGGAAACCGAGCAGAGTCTCTAAAAGGTGACTGTCAACTTGTGTTTCTATACAGTTCAACCCGTGTGAGCCGATGAAGCCAGGGTGCTTGAAGTCTGTCACCTCTCCAGCTCTCAAGGACAGGATTCACTGTGTGGCCTATGTCTTCAACATCAACTCTGTAAACACACTGTCTGTCAAAATGGTGGCAAAGCTCAAAAAAATTCACAAAGACGTATTAGACTGTGGTAAGTTTCATTGTATAAACCTGAAAAACTTAGAAATAATTACAGTTTCATAGAAAGTCACAAAGGGAGTAGTGAGGAGTCTCACGTTTTGTTCCCTTTGGTGAAAATGTCCTGAGCTACAAGTTGGTGGCAAGTACATAAGGCATGATCAAATGACTTGGTTGAGAGACATCTTATATATTAACCTTCCGAACTGAAGGATTAGGCTGTCTATAGTTTTCTGTTGTATAATCCTCTTGTTATTTTTGAAGAGAATTACCTTCTCATATGAATTAGTAAGATCAAAGCCAGGGTGCAGACCTGTTAAACAATTTTATCATATGTAGCAATTCATGAAATCATGTCTACAACCCAGGATACTAAATTATCTCATGACTAAAAAGACAACACACTGAAAATCCTTAACTATTTCTTTATTATTATATCTTCATTGGAGAATATTATGTAAATAGAATTATTTGTTATTTTGAAAATAGCTGTTTTAACTTGACCGAACACCCTTTCAATTTCATGTCAGACATTTTGTGTAGTTATTGTTTATTCTATGGCTGTTCAGTGATATTCCTGATATAGTTATACCAGTATGTGTTTAACTTGCCTAGTTTAAATATTATAAATAAGATGTTCTGAATATTAACATTTTCATTTTGCGGGTGGCATAGTTCCCTAGGGATAAGACTGCTATATCATATAAAAGTGTATGTTAATTTAAAAAAAAAATCACAAAACTGCTATTCAAAGATTTCATAGCATACTACATTCCAGCAAGCACCATATAGCCAATCCAAGTTTTCTCCATTTTTCTAATATTTTATATTTTTTTGCCACTATTAAAATTGACTTCTGTAATAGAATGTAGAAATATGTCATTATGGCCTTAGCTTGCTTTACCTCATGATCAATAGCATTAAATATCTTGTCACATAATCCCTGGCCTTCCATATATTCCCAATAAAATGCTCTTTCATATATTTTACCCATTTTCTGATTGACTTATATTTATAGTTTCTTTTATGTTAAATTTTAAGAGGTTCTTTGTCTTAGTCAGTGTTCTGTTTGCTATGAAGAGACATCATGACCATGACAACTATTATAAAGAAAAGCATTTAACTGGAGCTCACCTACAGTTTCAGAGATTAGTCCACTGTCATCATGGTGGGGAACATGGAAGCAAGCAGGTAGACATGGTGCTGGAGAAGTAGCTAAGATTTCTACATCTGAATCCTCATGCAGCAGGGAAAGAAAGAGAACCTGGGCCAGTCTTAGACTCTTGGAACCTCAAAGCTTACTCCTAGAGACCTTCTTCCTTCAATAAGGTTGTCTCCCAATCCTTCTAAACAGTGCAACTCCCAAGGAGCATTCATATCTATGAGCCTATGGGGGGGCAGTTTTCTTCAAATAAACACATCCCTAAATCTGAGATCTGAGTCACTTTCAGACATATGGTTTGCAAATAATTTCTCTATATCAGTATCTGAATTTCTTATTTTGTTTTTCATTTTTGTTCCAGCTGCCTCTCTTTCCTTCAGGACTCTTATGGCATGACTATTAGGGCTTTTTGTTTGTTTGTCTGTTTGCTTTTTGTTTTTTTAATCACTGAAATAAATATATTTTGAGAATGTTTCTACCCAAATGCATCAACTAAAGAGTAAAATGTGAAACTTCAGTTGTAAAGTTCATTTTTTTCAATTTATTTTTTTCATTTTACATACTAACCACAGATCTCTCTCTGAATCTTCCTCCTGCTCCCTCCCAGTCTTCCATCCCATCCTGTTCCTCTCCTCCAAAAGAGTAAGGCCTCCCATGGGGCATCATCAAAGCCTGGTACATTCAGTTGAGGCAGGACCAAGCCGACACCCCTGCATCAAAGTTGAGCAAAGCATTCCGCCATAGGTAAAGGGCTTCAAAAAGCCAGCTCATGCACCAGGGACAGATCCAGATCCAACTGCCAAGATCCTCTCTCATAGACCAAGCTACACAACTATCTCCAACATGCCTAGGTCTAATCTGCTCCTATGCAGGCTCCACAGCTCTGTCTAAAGTTCGTGAGTTCCCACAAGCTTGGTTGAGTTGTCTCTGACTACTAGGTCTTTTACCATACACTTACTGTTTATTTTTGTATATCTAGTTGATATTATATACACATAATGTAACTGTATCTGGAAATATCTCTAAAATATTTGAACATTTAGGATATGATTGTGTTAGAGAAGTGCTAAAATTTGAAGTTATTTTTTAAGGACATATATACCACCATGGCATGAAGTGATGTTTAATGAAACTGACTCTAAAAGGGCCCTCCTCAGGGAAGAATACACTAATTGGTTGTCTATTTCTAAAGGGTCAGAACTAAAAACATACATACAGGTAGCAATATATGGACTGAGCAGGTGATATTTAGGAATATATATGATATACATAAATATATGCAATAACAGTAAAACACAAAAACCAAGCCATGAATTTGAAGTAGAGCAGGGAGAGGTACATGGAAGGGTTTCTGAAGAGGAAAGTGAAGGAATAAACATAATCAAATTATTATCTTAAAGAGAGGGAGGAGAAAGAGAGTATAGCATTAATTTTGAAGATAGCAGATCTACATGCTTGAGGGAAAAGGTAGCAAGATCTCAGTTGAACTGTGACATCAGCGCAGCTTGCTGGCATACACCTTTCCTCCCTTTGTCTTCTTTCTGGTGTTGCTCTCTAGTTCAATGGTTCAATAGCCATGTTTCTCACTTTGAAAGCATACTAAGTTTTCAAATTGACTGTGAGTTTAGTTATATCTCAAAGTAAGCTCTCCTTTTGGAAGAAAATGACCCTTGGAAGCCAATCAGATATGGATTTATTGGGAATATTTTACATCCAACTCTAAAATCATCTCACAGACAGCAGTGCTCGTATGTATATTTAAAAACTATCTTGATATTTTCTTAACGATGTCTGTTTGATACAGGTATAGGACAAGTAGCCTTGCTTACTAATGTGAATAACTGTGATGAAGTTCTTGATGACAGTTTTTCAAACATGACAGAAAACACGACTTCTCAAAGCCAGGTAAAGAGTGACATTTATAATCAGGTGATACAGGGAAAGAATCACAGCCATGTGCCCACTCATTCTCTTCTCTTCTCTTCTCTCTCTCTCTCTCTCTCTCTCTCTCTCTCTCTCTCATAACCACTGTGTATATGTGCATGTGTGAGTACATGTGCATGTGTGCGCATGCATGTGTGTGTGTGTGTTCATTTATAAGTGAGTTGAGAATTAGGTCAAGGTGGGTTTGTTTCTACAGGCCTGCAATGTCAAATATTCAAGAATCTGACATAAGATTGCCAGTTCAAGGCCTGTTTGGGCTACAGAGTGAATTAAAGATTATGTCTCAAAATAAAAAGTAAAAAGGGGCTTTAGATATAGCTCTGTGAGAGATACTTGGCAAGAACATGTGAAGCCTTGAGTTTAGTCCTCATTAGTCATATAACTGGATTTATTTCTCAATTTGTTGCAGTTTATAATTCATTTTACAACCATAATTATTCATAATTTGTATAAATATAATTGTATCCTAAAGAGGATTTACCAAGCCATTACTTTTTCAATTTTTGTTCTTGTGTTTAATATTGAATCAAATTTCTAATATGATGTACTTCATATGTATATACATATACATGTTTTACAAATATATTTTTATTTAAAATGCATTTTAAATATATTTTTCACAGGTAAAGAATGTCCAAAACATGCTAAATATTCCTATAGCTAATGTCTTAATGGTTAGTAATTATGCTTCGGAGCGATCCTTGGACCCCGTGAAGGATATACTGATCTTTGCTGCACTCAGACAGATGTTGCGGGCTGCAGATGACTCCTTAGAAGACTTATCTCTCGAGGACACTGGTAACTTGGCTGCTCTCTAAAGCATTTGTGACCTTTAAGTTATTGGCTATACTTCAATGGGATGGCTGGGTCCCATTTACCTAGTCCTGAAATGTATTGCAATGTTTGCTCACTCCTGCTTTTGCTGGTCTTGTTTTGGAGGAATGGCACAAACTTCTGTGACATTAGTCACCCTTTTTTAGCTCAAGCCTGAATTTCCCTAAGGAGAGTTAGTCTACTGACAGCCTCTTTGAGACTCTGCCTTCATTAATGGTGCTGTTCTTTTTTTTTTTTTTTTTGACAGAATCAACTAATGGCTCCTTCAAGAGCTAGTCATGTATCAAAAATGAAGATAAAGCCTGAGAAGTGGAGAGGCAAGGGGATGCCTTACAACAAATTTGCTTTCATGTGCCTGTACACTCTACAGTTTAATATCTTGATGTCTTTGCTTATCTTCCATAGTATATTATGCAATTCTATGTATCCTAATTGATTGCAGAGCAATATAAAATTATATAAATATCTGCTATTCTAAATAGATAGTAAGTTCTTGGAGAAACAGGCTTTGAATTTGCCTTTGTAGTCACAGCACCCAGCCAAATGTCTAGTAAGCATTGAGAGTACTCACAAAGACTCTTCTTGTACCACTTTCTCTAGCTTGATGCTATTTACTTAGATATCTACTCCATATGGATGGGAAGACACAGAGAGTAAGATGCTGGAAAGAGAACAAGAAAATCAGGATGGAGAGGGTCTTACTTATCTCTGCTTGAAAACATGAATACTTCTAAACAAGTTTCCCATAGTCTAATTCAGAGTAATAAAAAAAAAAAATTCCTCAGAATGTCGAAGGGAAGGGATAAGTAACTTTTTAACTAGGATAATTATGAATAAATTTCTAACTGACTGGTTAAAATAAGGAATTATACATGCCTTCTGATGGTAACTTTCTCTTTTATTTCTTAAAAATGGTCTCTGATCTTTCTATCTTTATTCAGGGCTCAACCTATTCTCATAACATATGAAGTCATACAGTTTTTATCAGGCAAGTAAGGTCACAAAGACTGGCAAGTGCTAATGCTTAGCCTTGCATATAACTTTTTCCAGATAAAGAATAACACTGAAATTCAGGACATAGCAATAACAGTAACAGGTTGAACCTGCTTGATTGGTCAAGGTTCATACAGAAAGTCAACTATTGTAAGTGGGAGGGGTATGTTTCAAAACAGCCTGGTCTTGATTTAGCAATAAACAACATCTGGAAATTAGTCTTTGTGTATATTCTGTAGGAGCAGTTTAGTCAGTCTAAATTTGTGTTGAAGTCTGAAATTAATTGTTTTTGAGACTGAGAATATGGTTACTTTCTTGTGTTGTAAAGAATAATATTCTGGTATTATTTCTATACATCAGACTTGACTATCCATACCTGTAAGTATGCCCAAAGAATGTAAAACACACTACTAAAGGGCTGTGGAAAGAACCCCACAGCTGTTCTTATTAGGGAGGCATAGCTGTGGCACCTGAGAAAGTTACAGACAGAAAACCACAGGAATCCACAGCCAGTCACCCCGCAGGCTTTGCCTAGTGGGGCCACTCCATGGATTTTGGTTAGTAGGACTCCTCCATAGACTTTGTCTAGTGGAATTTTCCAATACAGAGTTATTTATCTGGTAGGACAACCTGTGAAATACTGGCTATCATCTGCTGTATACTTTCATGGCCTTCAGTACAAACTTAAATTAATTAAAAAGAGCTAATACTCATTAACCACTTTATTAATTACAGTAATGTTTTAATTTCATGAAATAAAGTTTCTTCCTGTAATGGTCTCAAGTTTGATTTAAATCGACTGAATTCCAAAGCATCATAGCTGTGTCTCCAAAGGGAACTATTGAAAGATGAAATCTTCATTTCATATTTCTATTAGGTCAAATATGAAATGAAAATTATCTTCTATATGAAAATTATGAGGGAAAAGCCACATTATACTAATACAAATAATGGCAAAGGCAATATTTATGGTAAAGTTATAATTAAATTTCTTTATAGTAAAAAGTGAGATGGATTAACAAGCTGTGGCACCAACCACTGAACATCTTGGGATCTGGGACACCTTGGACTGGCATCTTGGATGCCACTCCCCCTAGAGGAACACCTGACTAGGTCTTGATGTTGGGGTGAGGAAACTGGATCTGCTAGGGGTGGATGCTGAACTAAGCCATATTGGGACATTGGGACATTGGGACTTCCTGCCCTTGCTGGGGAGGAGATGGGGAGATGCGGAGAGAAGAGAGTGACTGGAAGGGGTGGGAGGGGGAAAGGACCTTGAACAGGGATATACACGGATAGAAAAATGTGACTTTATTCATAATAAAAAGACAAAGAAAAAAAAAACAAGCTGTTGCACATTTACACAATGTAGTACTACTCAGCAGTAAGAAAAAATGATGTTCTAAAATTTGCAGGCAAATGGATGAATATGGAGAATATCCTCCTGAGCGAGGTATCACAATCCCAGAAAGAGAAGTAGGGGATGTACTCACTCATTAGTGGACTTTAAAAATAAATATATAAAAAGAGAGATATCTCATTGTACACAAGAACTCAAGGATCGAACATAGCTAAATGACACAGTGCCTCACTTCTGCATTGATGGCCTCTGGCAGGGGTGTGGGTAAGGAAAGACTTGTTTTCTTTAAGGGTCTGGCCACAGGGAGTTTAATTATGCTCCAGTAAGTAAATGAGCAGCATGAATGGGCATTTTTTAAAATGGGGAGATCATAAGAGTGGGTATGAATCTGAGAGGTCTGATAACTGAGTTTAATGGGGTGCATAATGTAAAATCACCAAATAATAAACACCCCCCATATATATATATATATATATATATATATATATATATATATATATATGAAAGATGAAATCTAACTAGTCAACGTGGAAGGTTATCACTCAAGTCCTCCAAGATTCTGGTCTTCCTGCTAGCTGTTGAAGTCAGGACTATTTTGAAAGAAAAATAAATCTCATAATACTTTTCAACTCCTTTTGTAAATCTTAGTACTTCAAATTTTTTAGTTTTAATATTATATTATTTGGGCAAATGATTATTTTTAATCTTTTTAACTTTGTGTATATGTGTACATTGGTGTGGGTATATGCACATGAATATAGGTGTATGTGGAAAACAGAGGTGTCAGATCCCTTTGGGACAGCTGCAGGGGGTCGTGAACCTTCTGGTGTGTGTTCTTGGAACTGAAAGGTGCAAAAAGCAGTGAGCACACTTAAATTGATAAGCAGTTTCTCCAGCTCCTTAGTTTTGTTTTTAAAAATATGTTTTGGTTCAATAGATCCCTGCATTCTGACAGTCCATCTTACATTTAACCAGGTTAATATTTTTTAAGGTTATTTCTAGGTACTAAGTGAGCAAGACTACCTTTAAGATAGGTATGAAGAAGTGGATTTTCCTAAAGTAGTGTTTCAAGGGAAGCTGCACTTTTATGAATATTCATGAAGACAGAAAGTTTTAAGAAAGATATACAATCTGGATAGTAGTTGATAGAATAGAAATTTATGAGTAAGAACAGAAGTAGATATGGAGAATAAAGTTTAAATAGCAACCAGTGTAACTGTGACTTGATGTAGACTGTGCACACATGAACATCAGATGAGACTTTTGCATTGCAGAGTGATGGTTTCTAAAGTTTGTGACTTTGTGCACTCTCCCAATACCTACCAATATGATACCATGAGTGTGTGCTTCATAGTGTGTCAGCTTATGTTTTCTTAAGAAAAACAACTGAACAGATTATCCTTCATAGGTTGATTCTTTAGTAAAAGATGGGCCTATAATTTGTTATAAAGAAAAGACTTGCTTTGGGTGCCAGGCTGGCTCTATATGCTCCAGAGATGAGTGGATGATTCATTAGTAAAAGGTGGACCTAGAAGTAGTTATGAACAAAAGCTTTTTCTAGGTGTCAAACATGCTCCACATGCTCCCGAGGTAAGTGGATAAACCCTAAACATTTAAGATCATCTGAGTCTGATGCTAAAGTCACTCCTAGAGATCCATCTAATTAAAGATCCCACAGAGATCTTAATAATAAATAGCCTGTATGTGGTCCACAGATTATGTAACAGGAAGACATACTCTTGAGAGTTAGATGAGACTAATAGTTTGACCAACTGAAATATATCTCTCTTCATACAGATTAAACCTATTACTGACATATAGGGTAAGTGTTTCACACTAAGGCAAGCAGTACAGATATGTTAGGGAGTTCAAACCCAGGTAGTATACCAGGTTCCCAAATCATGTCACAGAGACTTCTTATTAGTCATGAATGCTCAGCCTTACCTCAGTTCTTGTTTTATTCTGTTTCTCTTTATCTATGTTTTGCCCTGGGGCTTTTTACCTTTCTTTCTGTATCTCTTACTTTCCTGCTGTCTTTATGTCTATCTGTCTGGCTTCTGGCTCTGGGCATGTCCCCCTCTTTCTCCTCAATCTCTTCTGTTCATTCTTCTCAAGTCTAGATTTCTCCTCCAACTTACTCCCTTTGCCTGCAAGTCCAGCCTAGCTTTTCTCTACCCAGCTATAGGCTATTCATCTCTTTATTATATCAATCAGGTGCCTTATGCAAGCAAGGTGAAACAAATGCATATTTTTACATAGTTTACAAATGCAGCATAAAAAAGTAACACATCTTTACATAGTTATAGTAATTGCCACAACAAAATAAGATTTACTAATAATTTAGATTCATATGGAACATTTATGTCTTTCTTGTGAAAACTGTACATATCAATTTCTTCTTTCTTTCATTCTCTTAATCCTAGGCTGATTTTAGACTCACTACACTTTGCCCCGACCATGGGACTTCAACACGCGAAATCACCTACGAGAGAGAATGAAGGGAAGGGAGACGCAAAGGAAGGCAGCAGGTCAAATGGGAGTCTGATCAAGCTGTGATTTATTACAATTCTATACATGCTTATATAGTTCTAAAGCAGAATATGGGGAGGGCATAATCAACAAACACCTGCAGGAAGCTGGCCAGGGGAAGCAGGATATTGGCAAGGTGACTGTTCTTGTTTTAGAGGAGGGTTGCTAGGTAACCTAACTGTAGAATGTTCTTGTTATTCTATTCTTTAGAGCCACCTTAGAGGGTTGCTAAGTAACCTAGCCACAGAATGCTCCTGTTATTTTATTCTTTAGAGTTACTTCTTAGTTACTGTTAAGCAAACTAGAACATCTATTTTACTTTGGGAGAACATCCATTTTACTCAGGGTCGTGCTGACTCAGTGGTTGGTTTCTCAGTAAGTTCCCATGGTAGCCTTTTGTTAGAGGTCTAGAGGCTCAAGCCAGGGTCTTGGTCCCTGAAAACACTTCTCCTCGGGCTCCCCATGGTTAGTTAGGATTTGAGGTGTGTGCCAATATGTCTAAAGGAAATACCAGTTTCTTGATGGCACTGGTTCAATAAGATTTGTTTTTACTTGATAATGGATTAATCTAAGTAAGGGCTACTCATATTATTAGAATAACTGGAGAGAAATTTTACCCATTCTCTCTTGGCCAGGAGCAATGTCCTTTAGTATAAGAGCAGTTTAGCTCTGGCTAGGGGCCAGAAAAAAAAAAAAGAATTTAGAAATGTAATCGTTTCTGATTTTATTTCTTCTCTCTACGTACAAACTTAATAATCATGGCTACATGAATAACATGCCTGAGTATGTGACTACATGCAAGACATGGGGATAGGGAGACACATGATAGCTCATGAGTGGGATAATGGGACCACTATCTAACTTCCTATGCCTCAACTAAGTAAAGCCTGATTAATCTTTAGATAGGGCTCTTGAAAATAAGCTGTCACAACAGCTGGCTTGCCTTCCTTTCTCTTAAATTCTCACCTAAAAAACTGCCTTAAGCTTCTTTCTAAGACTCACCTCCCTGTCATGTGTGACATCCATTATTTAACTTCACAGGACAATGGACTTGAAAACTAATGATCTGAGGTGTCTTTGATGCCTATTTTTTTTTTAATTTTGAGATCATAACATAATTGCATCATTTCTCCCTTCCCCTTCTCCCTCTTAACGCTCTTATGTACCTCTCCTTGATCTTTTTAAAATGTATGGCTTCTTTATTTTTCATTAATTGCTGTTATAGACACACACACATACACACACACACACACACACACACACACACACACACAGAGCACATTCCTAGATATAACCTACTCAGTCTGCATAGTGTTTCTCATATGATTGTCAAGGACTCCAGCCTTATTATTCACTGGAAACAAGGAAATCTCCAACAAACTCAAAGATCTATTGTTTTCCTTTCATAACACTGTTCCTTTAGTTAAAAAATCTCATTTATTTTAGTTTGGCTGATATTTTTTGAAATCTAAGATTTCTGGACATATTATTGAACAAATAGATGTCTGTTATGATCAGGTTGATTTCCTGTGTGTAAGCATGAGTATTTGAAGAAATTGTCAAAAATGGAGATGGTGTATTTGTCAGTTTTCTAATTGCTGTGATGAGATACTTAAGAGTAGCATTTAAGAGAGGAAGTATTTTTGCCTTATAGTTTACAGGGTATAGTTTCTCTTGGTGGAGAAAGTATAGCAGAGTTCATAACTGTGGCAGACTATTGCTGAGACTCCTCACATGTTGGTAGATCAAAAAGCAGAAAGCCCAGGTAGGTATCAGGGTTGATCTGGATCACTACAATGACCACCTCTGCATGCCCCAAACTCAGTGATTCACTTTCTTTAGCTAGGCCCCACAGTCTAAAGGTTTAACAAACCCTCAGAACAGTACTATGTATGACCTGGTGCCAAGTGTTTGGATGCATCAGTCTGGTGATATTTGATAATGAACTCATGACACAGTCATGGGTGCCCTTAGGTAAGGGAGTATTAGATCCTGACCATAGGAGTGAAGTGACAGTGAAGACATTGCAGCTGACACCTTTTGATTGTCGAAATTCTCATATTTATAACATAGAGTTTTCTGCATGTTATTGCTCAGTCTTTGCCACAGCTTTTTGGGAATCTTCCCATCTCTGCTGGGATCAGTTTCAATGCTTTTCTTGCATCTTTCGAGGGATTCTAAGGAAACGGAGAGTCCACACTTTAGAAGGTTGGCACAAAAGTCTCTCTGCTGAGCATGAGAACATCTGTGAATTGTTTCCACTGGGTATTTCATTATGGCTGGCGCATGAAATTGCTTCTGGATTGTCTGTTGGCAATACATTTCAAAGTCTGTACTTGAGTTCAACCTATGGAGACATCATGTCTCCAGTTTTATCCCTCTGTTGCAGGAGAGCAATGATGTTAACATTCTGAACTTCTTAACTCTTCTTAAATAGAGAGACAAGACCCCAATGCTCTCTCTTCACAGTTACACAGGCTGTCCCACTCACATTCGTAGCTCTCAGAAAGAGCACTGCTCATGTGCTAAGTGGAGAAGACTCTGTGGAAAGGACAATGTTTGACATGGGTGAGCACTTTTTCCTTCCCTCTTTGGCCCTGGGACAGTTCCCTCTTCCTGCTTCCCACTAGCTTGCTTAGTTGAAGTCCTTTTGGAGATTTATAACTTCTAAAAGAGGAAGGGATGCATGAGGTTCTGTCTATAGAGTTGCACGTAATCATTGACATTTTCTCTTCGCTTTATGTATCTCTCTGTATGTGCTGATAACTCTCAGGTTACCATCAGTCTCTAGTCTCTGACTTCACACACCAACCACTTATGTCCTATACACAAATTCCAGTAGAAGACAGAATGTATGGTCTGTTCACATTCTCATGTTAATAATAAATAGTCCCCATTAATTCCATGCTCAAGTAAGAACAATCCTTTACTTTACCCTGCTCCTACCCAGGTAGCCTACATCTATCCTACCAGGAAATTTTCTTGGTTTTCTGTAATACCTGAAAGATATCTTGAATCTGATTATTTTTCTCTGCTTATGCCACTATAAATCCCAGAACTGTTTCATCCATCACCTTCTCCTCTGACCTAAGAAATAAATCATTACACTCCATTGTCAGTATGAGGTTCATTTAAACTTTTCCCAAAATCATAGATAAGCAGAAGGTATTAGGCTCCTTCCTTTCCTGACTAGTCTCTGGAGCATGCTTGCCTGAGTACTTTTCAGTTTATTTCAGGTGGAATATGTAATTGGACTAACCTACCAGGACGCGTGGGAGGATCTTGGGCCTCAGGAGGATGAAGGGTTTGGGCTGGGAACTGTGCTATATGAGTGGGAAGACTGTTATTCCCTGAAGAACTTTGTCAAATTCAGGAGTTAGGGAAAAGCAATTGAGAACATGAAAAACAACAACAACATAGCAACAACATTCATAACCCACTATTCCGCATCAAATTGCATTTTTTGAGTTTTATCAAAGCTGACTCCCGGCTTTGAAAGGTCAGAAAACAAACCACTTTGCTTTTGTTACTTTGAGTCTCTAACACTCTTATGTGGTGAATACCTGGTAAGGAACACTTCATTCCTCTCTATACTATTCTTAGAGAATTTCAACAGTGTCCACAGTGTTGACCACCTTTGTTTTTGTTCACATTTGACGGAAGCAAAGTGACATTCTTCCTGTAACCATTTGTTGTGGAAGAATGCTTATGTCTGCCCACCTCATGCTCTACCCAAACAGGAGGCTGCTGTAACAGACCATGGAGGTATGTGCACTTGTGGGGAATAAAATGATAGAGTGGGATAAGAGAAGTGGATGGAGGTACAATAGATAGTAACTTTGTCATGTATGTGCTAATATGGAGAGACTTGTTGAATTTGCCTTAAAAAACAAACCTCAGCCTGTGAGAAGCTTGCTTCCTAAATATCCCTAATACACATTTCAGCTGACCTTGCTATTTAAAATCAGTCTTTTTGCAGTAATATTGATAACCATAGACTCACAGTGGAGGATGAGAGATGGAGAAGAATTCTCTAACAACCTCCCCCACACCCCCAAGAGCTATAATCTAGACAGAAACAGAACTTTTAAAGATGGTAATAGGAATGCTAAAGTGCAGCTCTTCACAGTTGAGAGCTTCTGGCAGGGATGGGGATGGGGATGGGGAAGGACTCAGTGTTCTGTAAGGGACCAGCCACTGGGCGTTTGCCCATGCTCCAGTGAGCTTGTGGACAACAAAAATTATACTTGATAATTTTTTCTTTTCTTCTTTATTTTGAGAGGGAGGCCACTGGTATGTGTTGTAGACCCAGGAAGTCTAAGAAGTGAGTGAGATTAGGTGCATTATGGGAAACTCCCAAATTGTCTATACAAACATTATGTTGGGGAAAAAGGTAGCCCCATCGCTATCGAAGTTGGCCTGCTGCCAGTATGTCTAGGTATGCTGAGTTTCAATTTCATTTCCTAACCAGGAAAGCTGCATGCTGTGGAAAGTTTCTCTTTCTCCTGGCAGGCTTGTTTACTGAAGCAGAAGCTGCTCTTCGGTGCTACCCTTTGTGCAGACTCTCATACAGGTATGTATCATAGCCTCCACTTACCTTAGTTACTAACAAACAAGATTATTTAAAAAAAATTTAAAGCAATTGTTTAAATGAACATTTGGCAACGATTCTCTTGCTATGCCTTTACCTCATGTTCATTAATTTTCTGTGTTCTGTGAAAAAATAAGTGTAAGTGTGAGCTTGTGTACCTGTGTGTAGTTTTCAGTGTTTAACGAGGCCTGTTTTATTCACAGGCTGTAAATTATGGCCACAAGAACTCGTTTGACATGGTTGCAAGAAAAGTGCCTGCAGAATTATTTTGGAGGGAAACGGTTTTGTCTTCTTTTTAAGGCGAGTGAGTGCAACTTTTCTCATCGGGATTTGATGTGGAAATGTTGGGCTCAAGGTCCGACCATGCTAGTCCTTCACAATGAAAACTATGTTGTTGGTGCCTACCTGCAAGAGGGCTTCCAGGAAAAAGAAGTTTCTATCACTCTTTTTGTACTCCGAGAAACTGAAGTTTCAGAATGTACAATAGGACCGTATTTTCCAGCTTTTTTGTTCTATGACAGAGAGAATCTTGATTGTATTCCTGATTTTCAAGTAGTGTTATATGAGAAAAAAGTGAATATAAGTTCAGAGACAGAAGAAAAGCTTGGACTGCCTTGGAAGGTGACCATTCAGGAGTGTGAAGTTTTTCGATGTGAAGGTATGTTTTCTTAGATAAGACTTTGGAGTTCTCCCATGTGTGTTTAGTGGGTTCTAGATGATATTTCCCGGTGGAGAAAGATACCTTTGAACTTGGGTTCTTAAATCTAGAGAGATGATCCACACTGATACCTTGCCAGAAATCTAAAATCCAATCATGAAATGAGACCATTAACATAAAATCTACCATTTTGTCAGTGTTAATTTCACTGTGTAGTGCTGCAGCTGTAAGAATTATGTCATGCACAAAGTCTCTAGGACTTGAGTAGTGAAATCTTTAACAATCCCCATCACCCTTTCCCCCAGCCTGTAGTCATTAGTTTGTTTTTGTGAGTTTGGCTGTGTTAGATTTTCATGATACTATGTTTATACAAATTCAGCTTTCCTTGATTAGGGTAGGAGGTTATAAGTTCATTTCAGTTTAAAAGAATCAACTGCTATATTAATTTGTACTTGTTTAAGGATTTTACAACTTATATTCATAATTTTATTGATTAGTCATTTATTTTCTTAAGAGTTCCTACTTTTTTTGCTTCTGCTATCAAACATTCCTTATTTCCTCTCATGATAAAGCCCAATTTTATCACAGAGTTGCTGCAATGTGTGGCACAGTAAATCTGAACCTAATTATGGTTTTAAGTTTTCTTTTGAACATGGAAGCTATTTCAGAGGATGCCTCATAAAAATCTCAGAAGTTTGCTTTCAGTTTTGTACATAGTATCTGTTCTTCCAAACTTACTTATATGTTTGTCATTGGATAAATTTTTGCAATGTATGCTTTTGGTTATTTAAAGGTATTTACTTGGTTCTTCAACATATGGCCCAATACAGAGAATTGGAGATTTGATAGCATTCCTAGACTAATGGTGTCAGTCTTTATTTTTAAGGTCATCTCTGAACCCAAGATTGATTGATCTGTTTATAGTCCTTGGCTCATTGCTGCACCATTACTATCCTTGATGTGGCTAGACATTATTTTTATCTGCTTTTGTCTTCTCTTTTCTAGTGAATTTTCTGACATTCATTTTGCAAGGCAATCATTTAAGAAATCATAATCTATATTATTTGTTATTTTTTAGAGTTACTAGAAGAGAGAAAGATAAGAGACATTGCTCTGTAAGTCAATGTTTATAATATCTTATTACTATTTATTACCTTTGATATGATAACATATATCAACAAAATTGATGACACAAATTACCACAGCTAATATATAATCCATCAAAGAATAACCAAATTCCATATCTATCATCATAAAAATTGATCTTACTAATATTAACAAACACAGTGAGTAGGAGAGTCTATTTTTAATGCTGTATACTTAAGGAAAGATAATTTTGCTTACATTATGTTTTAGAAATTTTATAGTAAAATTTTGAGAGTGTCCTGGGGATGATTACCAAACTGAGAAAATTTATTATTGAGGTTTAAGAACATGTAAGAAATGGTCTATTTCTATAAACTTGATACATATTATATAATTACTTTTAGAGTTTATCAAATTTACAAGGTGTAGCATCATACATCATAAGTGAACAGTTTTATGACTGATTAGCTTTAGTTGCAAATGTTATGTTTTATTTCTTTTACAATATGACATAATTTAAGGTAGTGTGTATTAGCTATGTTTTAGTTGTTAGGACAAAATACCACAGCCAAAGCATCTCAGGGAAGAAAGGATTTACTTTAGTTTTGAGTTTGAGGAAAAGAAACCATTAGTATCAGTCAAAAGAAACCATATGTATCAGTCAAAGAAAGCATGGTATCAGGACCAGGAAATCGGTTGATAATATGTTCATCCACATACCAAAACATGAGAAAGAACAGGTAATGGGTGAGGTTATATGCCATCAAAGCTTGCCCTCATTGATGAACTTCCTGCAACAAAACTTAACCTCCTAAAGGATCTATCATCTTCCCAAACATCAACTTAAGACATAGTGTTCAGATACATAAGCTTATGAGGGACATTGTGATTCTACCACCTTATTCAGTAGCCCTGCATGTACATGGAAGAAGGCAAGCTGCTAATTAGAAGTAATATAAGGAAGATAAGCTATTTCTTAGAAAATGTATGGTGAGATAATATGAGCTGACCAGTCAATTATTAAAATTTATAGGATACAGAGTAACTTATTGAACGCCCTGAAAACCTATAAGCCATATGAAGATTTGGTTCCCCAAACACAAGTTCTGCTGCTGGGTCCTATAGGAGCTGGGAAGTCTAGCTTTGTCAATTCAGTCAAGTCTGTTTTCAAAGGCAGCATCACACACCAGGCCTTGGTGGGCTGTGACATAAATGGGATATCTGACAAGGTAAGTATATTTTAGGCTACCTAGACTTCTTTGGTTCAAGTTAACTGTATTGGAAAACCATATTGACAATCATTTGATTTTATTTAAGTTTATAGCAAAAAGAAATGTCCTTTTCAAGGTGTTATTCTTCACTTTTTAGTACAGGACATATTCCATCACATATAGGAATGATGATAGCCCCCTGCCATTTGTTCTGTGTGACTCCCTGGGGTTGAGTCAGAAAGCTGGCTTGCACATGGAAGATATGCGCTGCATCTTAAATGGTCATACTCCTGACAGATACCAGGTAAGATTTGACCGATTGTTCAAAATCACGGATTGATTTTTTACAGTGTCTGTTTTTGCCTAGCATCCCTTCACACCCTAGACTAACCTTGCTGTCTCAGCACTTTAAACTGCACTCGCTCAAATTCCTTTCTTCTTTTTTGATATAAATTTCACAAAGAATTTTAAAAATCCAGAGGATTCTTTTGTGACGCCTACCCTAAAATTGTTATCAATTGTTTAGGTTGCTTTCTGTGAAACAGAATCCATCTGTATGAATTATGTAAGTAGCCACTTTTTTTAGCGGGAGCTCTTAAGGTAGGTGCTTGGGAATGTCAGAGCTTTTGTTAACTTTGGATGCTTCCCTTCTTTGAACACCGCAGCATGGGCGCTGTCATTCTCAGGGTCACCATTGCTTTGATGAAACACCATGACCAAAGAAAGTTGGGGAGGGAAGAGCTTACTTGGCGTATGCTTCCACATCACGGTTCATCCTTAAAGGAAGTCAGGACAGGAGCTGAAACAGGGCAGGATCCTGGAGGCAGAAGCAGAAGCCGAGGTCATGGAGAGGTGCTGCTTACTCCCTTGCTCCCCAGGGCTTGCTCAGCCTGATTTCTTATAGACCCCAGGACCACCTGCTTAGGGATGGCATCATCCACAATGGGCTGGGCTCTCCCCCATAATCACAAATTATGAAAATGCCCTACAGCTGGATCTTATGGGGGCATTTTCTTAGTTGAGGCTCCCACTCTAGTTTGTGTCAAATTGACTCAAGACAAGCCAGTGCAGACACCAGGGACTGAGTGTTTCCCTCAAGGTTTCTTATGCCGAAGTCCCAGATGTCAATGAGATGGCTTTAGAAGGTGGGGGTTTTGGGCAGTAGGTATGGAACCCATTGGGGTAGAATTAGTGTCACTCTTAGAACCATGAGACAGCTGATCCCTTTTTGCCACACGAGGATACAGGCCAAAAATGGATGTCTAAAACACCTCAATAGACCTAAATGTAGTGTGATTATGCTAGTAATGTAAATATTTGTTCTGCCTATGGGTACAATAAAAAGCTGATTGGCTAAAGGCAAACAGGAAGTGTAGGCGGGGCTACCAGGCTAAGAAAACTCAGAAACATCTCAGAGCAAAGACAGACACCAGACACAGAGAAAAAAAAAAGCGAAAATACTGCTCTAAAAAAAAAAAAAAACATATCGAGCTACATGAGTAAACAAAATGAGTTAGATGGAGAGCAAGTACTAACAAGTCGATTATTTAAGGCTAAGTGGGGCTGAGAGTGAGACTAAACCCTTAATCCAGGCGCAGAAAGTCTGGGCCAGAACCTTTTACAACACCTAAACTTTTCTGTCACTTTGATATTAGATTCTATGTTCTCCCAAAATGTGAAAATTGATATCTGTTTTTATGCCAACCAATATGTTAATAAGTCTATAGCAGCCTCAACTATGTATGTCCTTCATCTTATGCTTTTCAGGCCATGCTGACTACAGGAAGATAAGATAAAGGAAGGAGAGAGTGAAAGATTTGTGCTAGTTTCTAGTTTGCTTCAAATTTCTAGTCATCTCCACAAATATTTAGATGACAAACTAATTTTTAATTAATTGTGAACAAAATGAGCAGCCAGTCATGACTGCATCTTTTACTGATGACTTTGGCATCTTTTCTTTACGAACTATGTACAAGAATCAAATTTTTAGTCTAATATTTTCCTATTAGTATGTCTATTCCTTTTTGATGTCATCTTAGTTATATATTGTTTAACTATTTTTTTATTAGTGCAGAAATAAATTAGTTCTTGATATACACTATGCTATCACAACTTTCTTGCTTTTTGACAGTTTTTATAATACACTTTTGGATGCAAGCTTTCTTGTGATTGATTTATTGTTGTTTTGAGGGAAATTGTGTTAATAACTTGTTTCATAATTTAATTTGTATGTTCAGAAAGACTATTTTAACTTTTTTATTCTGCAAGTTTTTTATTTTTAATATACAGATAGCATTCAGACACGCATAATCAAAGATATATTTTATTACAAAGCACTTAAAATTTATATAAAATACAAATATATTAATAAATTTCTATGTACTCAGCTTCACATTTTTTGAATCATGTATAATGTTATTTAATCTATATTTCCCTTCTTCTCTTCTCTGGTATCATTTTGAAGCAAATCAGAGAAATTATAACAGTTTAGGTGAGGTCGAATATCATTTGTATAAGTATAAATAAATATTATACATAGCTTTTAAAAATAGCTATAACCATATCAATGCTATTTTTACCTTATTAAATATTATTTTATATTCAAATTTCTAACTTATCTATTGTGTCACAATTTTTAACTGTGCACTTTTGAAAAGTAAACCTATTCAAAATGTTTTAGCATATATAAACTTACAATTTATCTCTTTAAAAATAAATAAAAATAAATACTGTGTGTGCATATTGTGTGCATGTGTATATGTGCTTGTTGTCTGTGTACATGTGTGTATGTATGTATGTATGTAAGCATGTATGTATGTATGTATGCATGTATGATGTATGTAAGCATGTATGATGTATGTAAGCATGTATGTATGTATGTAAGCATGTATGTATGTATGTATGATGTATGTAAGCATGTATGATGTATGTAAGCATGTATGTATGTATGTAAGCATGTATGTATGATGTATGTAAGCATGTATGATGTATGTAAGCATGTATGATGTATGTAAGCATGTATGATGTATGTAAGCATGTATGTATGTAAGCATGAATGATGTATGTAAGCATGTATGATGTATGTAAGCATGTATGTATGTATGTAAGCATGTATGTATGTAAGCATGTATGTATGTAAGCATGTATGTATGTAAGCATGAATGATGTATGTAAGCATGTATGATGTATGTAAGCATGTATGATGTATGTAAGCATGTATGTATGTAAGCATGTATGTATGTAAGCATGAATGATGTATGTAAGCATGTATGATGTATGTAAGCATGTATGATGTATGTAAGCATGTATGATGTATGTAAGCATGTATGTTTGTGTGGGGGGTACACACATACCATGCTGAGTGAGCAGACCAGAGGACAAATGGGGTAGTTATCTCTCCCCTTCTGGGACTGAACTCAGGTCATCAGTCTTGGTCATAAGCACCTCTTACCCTCTGGCTATCGTGCTAGTGCTACAACTTGTCTTTTTAAGATGTTAGAATGGTTCTTCTGTAGACCCCTTTATAAAATAGACTCTATTTTGTTGCATCCCTAAGTGTTACTTTATGTGGTCCTTTCCTTTCCACAGAATCAAAGATAGTTAGCTAAATTCAGATGAATATTCCAAAGTGGATTCTACTTCATCGGTGGTGTGTCCTTCCATTGAAGATGTATAACCTTGGGTTTTCTTGATTTTTCAATATTGTGTTATTAGTGTTCTACAGTGAGACATTTCTCTTTCACCTGATAGTTTCCAAAAAACTACTCTAATGCTTAATAATATTTATGAATGCTCAACTAGCCTTGTTACTAGATAGCTCTTACACTTAAATTAACCCATATATATATATTTATTTTTTTTTTTATCAGCCATGTGGCTCATGGATTGGTAACTCATTCTCTGTACACCCTGCTTCCTCAACAGCTGGCTGGCTTCTCCTATGACTCTGTTCTTTTTCCTCCCAGAGTATTCTGTGTCTGATTGTCTCACAAATACTTTCTGCCTAGCTACCAGCCAGATTTTATTAACCAATGAGAGTAATATGTATTCATAGTGTACAGCAAGATTATTCACAACATTTTTCAGTTTGCGGATCATTTATTTATCAGAGTGAACATAGTGATGTTCTCTTTCCACCATTCTTTATTCTGCCACCTGTGGAGAGAAATTCTCCCATACCACTGTCTGCTTACACAGTTACAAAGGAGAGTGTGAAAACAAGCTCGATTTTTTTTTGTTTGTTTTGTGAACTTTTAAAAACAAAAGCAAGTTGTTTTCTGAGTATTTGACAATAGTAATCAGTTATTAATATGTTATCATTGTGAACTCAATATAAACTGAATGTGTTTGATGTAACTTGATAATTTGTAGCCTTTCCACATTCCATTCCCAGGACCAATAGTGGTGTCTACAAGTTAAATCACATGTCCTTCGAAGGAACACAAGTCTTTTCTGTGTTTACTGTTCTATGGTAACTGAATACCCCTGCTCTATCTTTTGTGCTCCCTGTTCTGCATTATGGATCAGTTGCTTCTTCATAAAGCCCTGGCTTGTAGTATTAGAAAAATTGTTGCTATTTTATTGGTTGTTTTTATTTTTTTTAGCATTTTGTAAAGAAGCACATTTTTTATGATAATTATATAAATTATATATACAATTATAAATTATAAATTTATAAATTAATATATATTCAAATCAAAGACTGAAGAATTTTTACTTAATCATTTCTAATTTTATTTTTATTGACTTTCTCCTAATTGAGAATTCTGGTTTTTAAGGATAGTAGGGTAAATCGAATATTGCATCACAACTAATTTCTTCATGACACATAGTAGCTTCAGAACTAATTTCATTATTGGTATAAGTTACCTAATCATATTTAATATTATTTAGTAAAATAACAATCAAAACTGGAGACAGGATAACAATTTTAGCATATCCTTATACTATGTTGAGCATGCAATCATATATTATTATGGGGCATACAAATTTTATTTTGTTTCACAGTTAGTCAGAAGTAGTTTGACCCTGTAGTTATCACAACTAAATACAATGTTAAATTTTATTTATAAATTTGTTTTATTTTATAATATTTCTATATATTAAGTTAAATTTGTAAATAATATTTAATTTATCTTCTTCCTTTACTTATTTAAACAAATCACTTTGTTCTTTCTATAAGAAACCATAGCAGACTTACGACTTACTTCCCATTTGTATTATCAAAAAAATGCAAACATATTTGTGTTTTCTCCCTTTTTAGAGAAGTGGTACTATCCTATGTGTTGCTGGTACACAGTGTTTTTGTTGCATCAGTAGGCCTACAGTTAAGACATTGTGCAGATACCATTTTGTCTTTATGTCATTATCTCTGTGAGACAGACTCTGGCAGAGCAATAGTTAGTTCAAGAATAATGGTATTATTTCATCATGAAACATGCTCTTCTTTACTCACTATGTGAGGACTCCAACTTTCTGAATGTTTTGACCTTTGTCTTAACAAACATAGTTTTTTAATCAAGAACACTTCCTGCCACAGCTTTACTAACTTTCCTGAGAACTCTTTTTTATTTTTATTTATTTATTTAAAAATATTTTATATTTTAAGATACATTGGATCTTTTTTCTTAAAGATTTATTTATTTATTATATATACAGTGATCTGCCTGCATGTATGCTTACATGTCAGAAGAGGGTACAAGACCTCATTACAGAGGGTTATGAGCCACCATGTGGTTGCTGGGAATTGAACTCAGGACCTCTGGAAGAACAGCTAGTGCTCTTAACCTCTGAGCCATCTCTCCAGCCTGAGAACTCCCTTTTATTCTAGTTCCCAGATTATATATCCCTTGATCACAGAGGCATTATCAAGCTGTGTCGAAGAACTGCTAGCCACTTATGCAATTACTGCATTCTCCATCCATCTTAGAGTTAGCCTCTTAATATCAAAGATCTGTGCATTTTGTTCAAATGCATAAGACTGGAGTATAGTTTATAAATAAACACATTCTGTGTGATGATTCCAACTTTCTTTCTCAAATGCTCTCACTTCTGTCTTCTTATTTATTTTACAGTTCAATTCCATGAAACCAATCACATCAAAGCATCCAAACTACATTCCTGACCCACTGCTGAAGGACAGAATTCATTGTGTGGTGTTTGTGTTTGATATCAATTCTGTTGACCAGCTCTCCTATGGACTGGTGGCAAAGATTAAAAGGATTAGAAAGGGGCTGATAAAATGTGGTGAGTATTGTTCCATTTTGCTACTGAAAGTAACTGACTAGACTTCACAGCAGAGATTTTGGGAAAGAAATGAAAGACTGGAGTGACTTCAAATGTGAGTTTTTCTGGTTCATTTGCCTGGTTACATCCAATTGAGATCTCAACATCTGTATGACTATGCACATAAAACTTAAACTGAATTTCCCTTAACATCTTAAAATTGCTAAAATGACAGGAACCCCCTGATTATTTTGCTTGTAACTATTAAATAAGTTTAGGAGTAGTCCTATAATCAAAAGGAATAACCACCCTAAGTGTCATCATAGAACCTACATCCAACAATGAATATAGGTGGAGGCAGAGATTCATGGCTGAGCACTGGGCTGAGCTCTTGATCCAGCTGAGAGTGGGGTTGGGGGCGGGGAGTCTGTATGAGCAAGGGAATAAGGATTACAAGAAAAAAATCCTATAGTGATGGTTGACTGGAGCTCTGGGGAGCTCACTGAATCAAGAACAGCAACTGGGGAACCATCTTAAAAAGGAGCTAGGCTCAATCAGACTGTTTTTGTGTATGGGCTGACATCTCAGAGCCCATTCTCTTCAGAGGAACACCTAACCCAGTGCTGATTATTAGGATGAGAAAATCGGACTTGCCCAGAGTGAATGTGCCATGCTGAGCTGGCCCATCTTGGGACTTCTTGCCCTTTTAGGGGAGGGGATGGGGAGGGATGAGGCTAAAAACTGACCTGGAGGGATTGGGATGAGGGAAGGGAGGGGGACCAGGGGGATACATCGACATAAAGGACTTTATTTTATAAATAAAAAGATTTTTTTAAAAGAAAAGTCAATCACAACTACACACTACCTTCATATTTTGCCACTTAGTTTTTGACCAAGTGATATATCTTTACTTCTGAAACTTAAAGGATTAGAAAATAGAAAGAAATATTCTAGTAAGAAAAAGAGCAGGAATAGAAAATGGTAGAAAGAGGTAGCAGAAAGGCAGAAAGTAAACACAAATGGGTGATGTCCAACTCTGGCTATCCTTGGTTTAATCCATTGGAGTTGGATTAAATTTGACTAAGAAATAAGGAATGATTAACTTACTTGCTCACTGAAATTGGGAGGTTTTAGAATTTTGTGCAGAGATCTTTTTGTCAGCACTGTGAAGTAAGAGTAGCTTATTCATGATGCCATGGTAGTTTTGCTTTCTTATAATATCTTCCCTCATCTTCTCTGGCAGTTTTTTTCTTGTCTCCATTAAGACAACACACTTAAGAATGAATAGCAACTGTCAATCACATAGGCGTCACTTCTTAGCTTGGAACAAAACAGACACCCCATGATCAGGAAATTTCAGTAGATGTGTGTGTGTGAGGTAGAGGGGGCACTAGAGGTATAGAATTCCCTAAATCTAAAGTAGCCCAATTTCTTGACTGCAGCAAAATTGCTAACTTACTAATTTAGAAATGCTGTTGATGTTTGTAAGAATAAATTCCTATGTATTTCTTTGACACAGGAATTCTGCATGTGGTTTTGCTTACCCATGTGGATAGCCTAGATCTGATTACAAAAGGAGACCTGATAGACATATACAACTGTGTGCCTGTGAAGCTCAAGGTAATGGGTGAACATTCTCTGAGGAATGTCTTTGATATACACAATATTTAACCTTATAAAGAACAATATATAACTAATAAACTAAAGGAGAATTTAAGTAATTGATAGAATAGTTAGGACACATTTCCTGGGCTTAGAAGATTGAATATTTTTTTTGCCAAACTTTATGTCTAATTACATTTGCTACAGTTTAATTCAGCAAATATTTATTGATTTCTTTATGATCAAACCAATACTATAGTGTCTAATCTGATATACAGATGATAAAGAAAATTACTGTACTAAAAAGCATATAATTATATAGACAGAAGTGAGAGAATAGTACAAAGATCATTTCTATAATATTAATCCTAATGATCAATGAGCATGCTGTTTGTTGTTAATTCATGTATAATATATTAATACATTTTAATTAAATACAACAATAATATTGGAACTTGATGGTCAAGAAAGTACTTCAGCAGATCTTATCTTCTTAAAAAATGTAGAAAAATGATATCCAAGCTCTTACTTTTTATTACTTCTCTGAAAATTTATATTGGAATTAGACCTTTTACTACTTTAATGTACCTGAACTTGAGTATTTGCATTTGTGTGTGTGTTCATGTGTGCTCATGCTTATATATATATGTATAGAAGTCCTGATTCAATGTGAAATGTCTTATTAACTTATCTCCACTTTACTTTTTGATACAAAGTTTCTCACTGAACCTGTAGCACACTTACTTGGCAGGGCTGGTAGATCAGCAAGCCCCTGGGATCTTTCTGTCTCTTCCTTAGTAATGACATTTGTTTTAATATGTATTATCATGGATCAAGATCTGTTCTCATTTTTCCACAGCTCTGGGTTTTAAATTTTGTATTTCAGCTAGAAGCAGTTCATAGAGACTTTGGTTTTGCCTTGTCTGACATTTTGGTGGTTAGTAATTATGCCTCAGAGTGGCATCTGGACCCTGTGAAGAGCATGCTAATTCTCTTGGCACTCAGACAGATCCTGTATACTGCAAATGACTTCTTGGAGGATTTGCCTTTGGACAAACAGGTATACTGGTAATCTTAGAGCTTGAAGGAATCGTCAACTTGCCTAATTCTTTATGGGTCTGTTCTTTACCTGATAGATCTATCTCTGGGCTATTGGCATATGAGTAGCCCTGACCTTTAACCCATTGACTAAATATATCTTTCTCTGTATATTTTCTTTCTACTTTTCTCTTTCAACATGATCATGTAGGATCTGTGTAACTTCACTGATTTTTAAAAAGAAAATTATGAAATTATATATCTCATTCATTGCCTAAAAATATTGTGCTCACCTCTGTCTTCTTTCACACCAGGGTGCTTTGTTTGGAACCTAGAACAGGATTAGATCAACACTGACTCTTACCATATGTGATTTTAGAGAATCTGTACCTCCCTTAGGGCCAAATTCATCTGATGATATATACATACATATATGTGTATATGTATAATTCTATAAATGTATATAATTTAAATAATTATCTAAAGATTCGGAAACAACAAATTAGAAAAAACATTGTCTTTGAGATAAGCTTAATTTACATACTAGAGTATCTTTAGTTGCACACTTTGTAGTTGAAAGAAATTCCACTGTGTATAGACCACACATTTTCTCTGTTCATTCCTCATTAGTTGGACACCCAGTTGGCTTCCATCCTTAGCTATTTTAAATCATGCTGCAGTATACAAGAGGGAAAAGTGTGTTTAGCTTGACTTTTTGGCTCCTTCTAGCTCATTTATTTCTGCTTTATTTAGTGTGGTTCCTTCTAGGTAAATATCATTTGTAATTATAGACTCGACTTGTCATTCAGTATGTTCTATTATCAATCTGTGACTGACATATGATGAACTGTTACTATCAGAGATTAAAGAAGAGTTATAGTTTATTTTATTCAAACCTTATTTCATCATATTTGAGTACTCTATCCTCTTCCCTGACTTCTAATTCTGCAAGAACTGGGAAACCTCATACTGCTAGTTTTCTGTGTAACTTAGTCACCCAGCTTTTCCTGTTCTCTTTCTTGTTGTGTGCAGGCTCCTAGCCATAATGAGCTTAGTTCTCTAGCAACCTTATAATTGCTTCTCACTATAGACTTACTAAGACCATTTGTGTTCTCTTAGGTATCAGAAGGGAAATAATCTCATGTGTGCAAAAGGGAGAAAAAAGAAGAGAATGTATGATAGAGTAATAATCAAGTCATCAACAAGACGATGAGAAACCAGGCAAGAAAGGAAGAACTGAAGCTAGAATGCATTTTACCTGTGCCGGAAAGAAGTACATGCCCAAAATAACAGTGCTTTTTGACAAACAGCAATCAGTTATGAAAATCAGCCATCATTTCTGTTGGGTTCATATTCTGTATCTATGAAAAATAAAATGATTTGCTTTTATAAAACTCAAATCTAACTCAAGTATGTGTCATTCATTTTCAAATTATATTAATACTATTATGAGTTACAAGTAATAAAACATAACTTAGACATTAATAAAAGACAGCTATAACAGAAACCTAGAATAGAAAATAGTCAATAAAATGATTTCTAGCCCAATCATTATCAGAAAGGCTTTCTCAGGCTGCTGATGGAAGCAGATATAGAGACTCATAGCCAACATTAGGTGTAAAGAGCCCAAATTACAGTTTTCCACTGTATCTTTCCCATTGGAGCTTGAGGAACTCTGCAGAAGAGAAGGAAGAATTGAAGAGGCAGTAGGATTCTAAGGAGTTGTTTTCTTGCAGAATTACAAGAATCTAAAGAGAAATGTGCAAGGCCCCTCAAATTCTAGGCTCAATGCAAGCAATATATGATTTTTGTTGACCTGCTATGGACAAAAGGTAGGAGAGGGGATGGCAAGACTGCCAGGCAGAAAGAATAAATAAAGGGAGAAAAACAGGAAAAGGAGATGATAGGGGCCAGCCACCCAGCCACCCAGCCACCCAGCCACCCAGCCACTCAGACACCCAGCCTCAGCCACCCAGCCAGCTAGTCAGGTAAGAAATAGAGAAAGGTATATTAAATATACAAAAGTAAAAGCCCAGAGACAAAAGATAGACAGGATAATTAAAGTTAAGAAAAGTTTGCTAGAAATAAGCCAAGCTAAGACTGGCATTCATAAGCATGAATAAATCTTTCTGTATTTGGGAGTTGTGTGGCCAGAACTGTGTGGTAGGCCTCCAAAGAGCAAAGATTAAAAACAAAACAAAACACAAAAAACAACTACACTTTTTTAATAGTTCCTCAAGGGTATCTTATATATTTTCATTCTAATAGGCCCTAAAAACTAAGGCTTATTCTCAATTATTATTAAAATCATGTTAATTCATTATACTGCTCAAATAGCTTTTTCAGCAGCAAAGAAAGCCAAGGGAAAAAGAAATGCTGGGATTGAATTCACCTTGTTGTTAAGGTAAATTTGGACTGATGTCTTAGTTGATGTACAGCAGATAGTACAGAATGTATACTGTTTTAGCATGTATATACTATATTTTTGACACAGCCTGGTAGTAAGAAGGAAGCTCACTTTCTCCTTTTATATCCCTTCCCAGAAAATGGTGCTGCCCATAATGGACAGGTCCTCCCATCTCAATTAACCTAATTAAGATAATCTCTCACAGGCACAATTATCCTGTGCTTCTAAGTTTATCAAGAATGATTGTGGGTAACTATTATAATGCCCTCTAGAGAACAGTTAAATGAGAAATTGACATAAGTCCTTCTGCAAGGTCATGATTAAGTCTTCCTATAGAAATTGCAGATTTCTGGGGCTCTTTGATTAGAAATTATGACCAAATATGTTGACAATCCAAGACAAAAATCAATCAATCAATCATTTAATAGATTGTGTGTGTGTGTGTGTGTGTTGACTGAGAATGGGGTTAATGGGAAACATGTCACTGATATGATTCTTTCACTTTTTATTTAAAACTTTCTCTTAACATATTAACCACTGTTCCCCTTCTTTCCTCTGTTCCCACTTAACCCCCACTTCCTTCACCCACTCCCTCACCCACTTCTCAGAGAGGGTAGGGACTCTCTAGGGGAGTCAATATAGACTGGATGCTGAGGCGAGATCAAGCCCCTCCTGCCAGTATCAAGGATGAGAGTAATGTATCCCTCTATAGGGAATGGGCTCCAAAGTCAATTAATGCATTAGGGATAAGCTCTGGTCCCTCTGCCATAGGTACATTCCATACCACTGTCATCCACATTGGGAGGGCCTAGTTTGGTCCTGCGAAGACTCCCCAGCTGTCAGTTCAGAGTCAGTGAGTTCTCAACAGCTCGAGTCACCTATCTCTGTGGGTTTCCTCATCATGGTCTGATAACACAAACCCAGAAATCTCTTTTACTTTTTTGAGTAAACCCTTTTTTAATAGTGGAAGGAACATCAAACCACACATTCAGAACATCAGAATTATGTCTATGGCAGAGAACTTTTGCTAGGTATAATGACAAAATTACTTGTGGATTCTCCTCTTAATGTTTAAACGGAATAATTGAGAAAGGTTCTTGCATCACATCATCAATTGCATGATGGAATTGGAATCAGGTCTTCAACAGATAATTTCCTGTAGTATTATGCCTATAGTTACAGCACATACACAGAGAACCTGGTACAGACCCGTGAAGGCCCCTTGTTAACTACTTCAGTCTCTGAACTATATGTGCCTTGCTTACTTGATTCAGAGGGTTGTGTTCACCTGGTGTTCTCCATTCCCTTTGGCTTTTACAACCTCTCCAACTCCTTGGGTTCCCTCTCCACATAATGCCAGGCTGTTGGGCTCTGCATTTGTTCCCATCTGCTGCTGAAGGAAGCCTCTCTGATGATGACTGGATAAGGCATTTACTTGTGAATATAGCAAAATAACAGTAGAAATAATTTTATCGATCCTTTAGACTAGTAATGCTTGGCTTTGCTCTAAGTCTTGGCTCCCTAGTCTCTAGTTCTTGGTTGCAACAACAGTGATGGTTATGGGTTCATTCTTGTAGAACAGGCCTTAAGTTAAATCAGATATTGGTTGGCTACTCCCATAAATTCTGGGTCACCATTGACCTAACATATTTTGCAGGCAGTACAGATTTTAGATCAAAGGTTTTGTGGCTGTGTCGTTGTTCACAATTTTCCTTTGGTAGCTTGCAGAGTACCTTCCCTCATAAAGATCATCTACCATGATCAAGTAGGATTCATCCCAGAGATGTAGGATATACAAAATCTGTCAATGTAATCCACCATATAAACAAACTGAAAGAAAAAAGCCAGAATTATCTCATTTGATACAGAAAAGACATTTGACAAAGTCCAGTATTCATTCATAATAAAAGTCTTGAAGAGATTAGGGATACAAGGGACATACCTAAACATAATAAAGGCAATTCATACAAAGCAAATCATGAAAATCAAATTTAATGGAGAGAAACTCAAAGCAATTTCACTAAAATCAGGCAGAAGTCCAGGTTGTACATTCTCTCCATGTTTATTCAATATTGTACTTAGGTATAGTGGAAAGCAGGCAATATCACTTTGACCTAGAGGTGTAGCCTTTGTACCTAGAGGCCTTACTGTATGGGGCATAGCCAAGTCAGTTTAAGACTGAGTACATGCTGGCTATCTTCCTGTTTGCTCTCTGGTGCTCTTGGAGGAAGGATTGACACTGCTTCCACCAGGTGGAGAAGTACAGCTTTCCAAGAATTGCCCAATGGGTTAACCCTTTTTATCAGTGGGTGTTTTTATATAAACCACTTAATTAACCTTTTAATCTGTTGCTAGTTATTATTACCAACTACATCTGCAATAAGACAACTGAAGGAGAACATGTGATACAAATTGGAAAGGAAAAAGTCTGTGTTGTTATTTGCAGATGGTATCATACTATACATAAATAACTTTAAAAATCCCAGCAGGGAACTCCTACAGTTGAGAAACATTTTTAGCAAAGTAGTTGGATATAAGATTAACTCAAAAAAATCAGTAACACCCTTGTGTACAAATGACAAACAGACTGAGAAAGAAATCAAGGAAACAACACCATTCTTATAGCTTCAAATAATATAAAATATCTTAGGGTTACTATAACTAAGCAAGTGAAAGACTGTGTGATTAAAATGAAACTTCAAGAAAGAAATTAAGGAAGATATTAGAAAATAGAATGCTCTCTCCTGCTCATGGATTAGTAGGCTTAACACAGTAAAATTTAATATTCTACCAAAAGCAATCTAAAGATTCAATGAAATCCCCATGAAAATTCTTTACATACCTTGAAAGGACAATTCTGAACTTCATATGGGAAAACAAAAATCCAGAACAGCTAAAACAATCCTGTACAATAAAAATCATCTAGATTTTTGACCATCCCTGATTTAAACCTGCACTATGGAACTAGTAATAAAAACCAAGTGGTATTGTCATCAAAATAGACACATTGATTAATGGAATTAAATTAAAGACCCAGACATAAGTATGTACACATATGGGCAGTTGATTTTTTTTTTGTAAAGAAGTCAGAAATATATCCTGGCAAAGAAAATCACCTTTAACAAATGGTGCTGGTCTAACTGATGGTCCACATAGCAGAATGCAAACAGATCCATATTTATCAACCCTACACAAAACTCAAGTCCAAGAAGATCAAAGGCTTTAACAAAAAAGCATATGCACTGGACCTAGTAGAAAAGAAAGTAGACAATAAACTTGAATACGTTGGCACAGGGTTTGGCTTTCTGAAAATAATTGCTGAAAACACAAGCATTAAGATCAACAATGAATAAATTAATTCTGACAAAACTGAAAAGCTTTTGTAAGGAAAGGGACACAATTAGTCAGACATAATGACAGTCTGCAGAATGGAAAACGTTTTTTTTTATCCATTGCACATCCGTTAGAGGACTGATATGCAAAACATGTAACTATGGTAAAGGTACCTATTGAGAATATTATTCATTTCTTTTATTCTTTAATTTTTTGGAGTACAGGGTTTTAAAATATGTCCTCATAATTCTCTGAATTTCTTCAGTATCTGTTGTGATGTCTTTTTTTGTTTCTGATTTTATCAGTTTGAATACTCTCTTTCTGTATTTTAGAGTTTTTTTGATAAGAGTTTGTTTATCCCATTGATTTTCTCAGAGAATCAACCTCTTGTTTTATTAAGTATTTGTATTGTTCTCTTTGTTACTATTTTATTGATTTCAGCCCTCAGTTGGATTTTTTTTGCCATCTACTTCTTTTAGGTGTGCTTACTTCTTGCACTAGAACTTTTAAGTACGCTGCAAAGTTGCTGCAATGAGTTTTATCCATTTTTAAGTGTAGGTACTTAGTGCTAAGAACTTTCCACTTAGTACAGTTTTCATTGTGTCTTGCTTTTGTTTCTGCAAGTGAAGAAAAGCTATGGATACTATCAAAATTAATAGACTCATCTTGAGGCAGAGAAACTTTTTGATAAGAAAAAAGGATGGCTCATCCACCCATGTGACAATTCTTTAAGTTGTAAGAAAAACTCACCAAACAAGGGTCAGGGCGAGGTTTTGTTTTTGTCTTTACAGAAAACTGGAAATACCCATCTTCAAAAAGTTAAAAGACCTTGGATATTTAAATACCTAAAGCACAAGGGAAGAGTATCTAGAAAAAAGTATAAGAAAAATAATATCGGACCTATTAGTAACTACAGGGTAAGATATCACTGCCTAACATCTATATCTCTTTATTTTTAAAAAAGAAGTTCAAGTCCCAGTTCAATTACAATTTAAAGCTGACTTTGGAGTTGAAGTGTAGCTCTCTAATCTAAACCCAGGCATTATTGTTAAAGGAATATGCAGAATCTCTATATCATATCAGAAGATCCCATATGCTTTGCCATTGCCACTGTGCCTTTGGTTCTGCTTCTTTCCACTGTGTATGCCACAACATTCTTTCTTCTATCTTTCAACTAATGATTGTTGACTCTAGTTATTTTGTTGTTGCTTTTGGTGGTGGTGGTGGTTGTAGAGAGTGTGTGTGTGTGTGTGTGTGTGTGTGTGTGTGAGAGAGAGAGAGAGAGTGTGTGTATGTGTGAGAGTGAGTATATGTATTGAGAGAGTGTATGTGTGTGTGAGTCTGTGTGTAACTGTATGTGTGTGAGTGTGTATGATTGTATATTTGTGTATCTGTGTATGATTATGTATGTAAGAGTGTGTGTGCGTTTTATTGTATGTATGTGAGTATGTGTGTGAGTATATCTGTTTGTGAGTATATGTGAGTGTGTGTTTCCCTTCTTTGATTTTGCTTGTGTGAGATTATTTTCTATGTTTTTATGATGTCATAAAGTTAGAAGTTTTCCTTCTAACACCTTCTGTGAGACTGGATTTGTAGATAGAAATTGTTTAAATTTTATTTTACCATATAATATCTTATTTTTGCCATCTATGGTGTTTGGAAATTTTGTGGAGTATAGTAGTCTGGGTTGGCCTCTGTGTTCTCTTGGAGTCTAGAGAACATCTGTCCAGGATCTCATGGTTTTAAGAGTCTCCATTGAGAAGTCAGGTTAAATTCTAATAGATCTTCCTTTACCTGTTGCTTGATAATTTTCCTTTCTGTCTTTTAATATTTTTTGTTATGTATATTTAGTGTTTTGATTATTATACAGCAAGTGCCTTTTTATGGTCCAATATTATTTGGTGTTATGTAAGCTTCTTGTACCTTTATAGGCATGTTCTTCTTTAGGTTAGGAAAATTTCTTTCTATGATTTTGTTAAAAATATTTTCTGGGCATTTAAGCTAGGTCTCTTTCTTCTTCTTTATGTATTGTTCTTAGGTTTCATGTTTTCAGAGTGTCCCAGACTTCCTGAATGTTTTGTGTCAGAAGTTTCTTTAGGTTTACCATTTTCTTTGACTGATGTGTTTTTTCTTGTGTCTCCAACAGCTGAGATTCTCTTTTCTATTGTTATGTTCTATTGGTGATGTCTGCATATGTCATTCCTGGTAGCTTACCCAGATTTTCCATTGCTGAGAGTCTCTAAGTTTGTGTTTTATTTTTCCTTTTATTTCCATTTTTAGATCTTGAACAGTCTTACCCATTTCCTTCAACTATTTTTTTTCTTGGCTTTCTTTAAGACATTAATTTCCTTCAGTTGTTTGTGTTTTTCTGACTTTCTTTGAAGGATTTATTTATTTACTTTTTAAGGACCTCTGTTATCTTTATAAAGTTGGTTTTAAGGTCATTTTCTTGTGCTTCAGCTATACAGGAATATTCAGGGCTTGCTATATAAGGATAGCTAGGCTCTGGAGGTCAAATATTACACTGGCTGTTGTTGACTGTGTTCTTATTTTCCTGGCCTTTGGGCATCTGAGTTTGGAGTAATTATAGGTTAAGGTGCTGATTTCTGAGTTTGTCTTTGTTTGATGGGGACTTTTTACCTTGGTTTGTTTACTCTCTGAGTGGCCTGTGTTTCTGGTGGCCAGTGAATCTTCTGGTCCAGTAGAATGCCTCCTCTGAAGTTCTGGTGGCTTGAGTGACCTCTGGGACTCTGGGAACTGGTATGGCCTCTGGTAGAGCAGGGAGCTTCTGCCTGAAATGTGGGCCAGAAAATGGCAATAAGGGGAGAAATAGCTGTTGGAGGAAGGATGAGTAGGCTTTAGAGAAGTATTTTAGCCTGATGGGATTTTCTGAGGTTCTGGGTACTGGCATGGCTTCTGGTAGAGTAGGGAAACATCTACCTGATTTGTGGGCCTGGATATATTGACATGGGAAGGCTATTTATGTGTGTGTGGGAGGCTGGATAGTCTCTAAGGAAATGTTGGCAATCTGTGGGTGAAGGCTTATCCGTGGTTTTGTGTACAAGCATGGTCTCTAATAAAGCTTCAGATATTAATGGGTGTATGATGAGAAATCACTAAGGGAGAGATGGTGTTCCATACTTTTGATTAATAAGAGATTCTGGAAGAGGACGGGGTGAAAAATTAGAGTTAGTCAGTGGACAAGGAGGCTCTTCAGAGACTAGAAGGAGGGGAAAATTCCAGAAGGATTTGCATAAAAAGAAAAGTGTAATTTAAGCATAATACCCATGCTCAGTAACAGAGTTGGACAACTAGGTATAACTAGAGAATAGTAAGCAACTAGGTAGCTTCAAAGAGGACAAAGAAAAGAACCTGTAGTCTTTGGTTCATAGTAAATAGGTAGTATGAACCAAGTACATGGAAATTCACTCTAGGTTTCTCCATGGTTCTTGGGAACAAGGTGTCAGAGCAATGTTTCTCTTTGTTTGCCATAACAGGCCATTGGTCTTTGGCTACTAGGCCCAGAAAATCTAAAAGATTTTTCTGTAGAGGAGAAGCATGAAGAGTAGTGGACCCTTCAGGGTTCTATCAGCCCAGTTTGGGCTGGGTTTTGGCAGTGGGCAAGGTAGACTGTAGTTCTTTTCCTGGTGATCAATGTTGCCACACTTGAAGCAAGCTCCAGGTGGAGTCCACTGGTGCCCCATCTTCTTTGGAGGTGGTCTCAGAGCTGCTACCAGAAGCTGTTATTTCTGTCTATTCTGTCCTTCCTGTTCCTCCTTCCATTAAAGACATTAAATGCTAGATTTAACAGCTTTCTTTGAGGGTCATCATTTAATAAGTCTGAGCATCAAAATGTATATTTTTTAACTTAAAGATCCTTTAATATACAAATAAATTTAAACCACAAGAACAATCCACAAAGAGACTGGAGACCTCATTTTCCTGATCTATTTAAAGTGTAAACTTACATAATATATCCGACTCAGTTTCTCCAAATAGCTACAGGTTAATAAAATTAACAAAGACATATGTAGTTAGAGATACATTTTTAAATCAGTTTCTGTTAGCCTGATAGATCATTATAACCTTAGGAATTTATAAGCCTTTATCAAACATATGTTGTTCAAAAGTCCTACTTCCATAATCAAGATTTATGGTTTTGTCCTCATCTGTTACTTTTACTCTTAGGACAAAAGTCATCATGCAAAATTAATCCTGGCTTAATTGCCTTCATTTAGAGGAAATAAAATAAAACATACCATCTTAGAGGCCTAATAAAAATTATTCAGTCTAATAAAAAGTTATTTTCCCAAGCAAGAGCTGAATCCAAGTTTTATATATGATATACTGCAGCAAATTAAGATTATGTATACATCGATTTTTAACTATCAACCCCTTTGTTACAGGTTTTAAACTAACTTTTATTGCTAGGGACTTTACTGATTTTTTTTAAATCACATACTAATGGTCTTATAAGTCCTGAGACAAAGAATGTTTAAATTTCAACAAAGGCATAATAGGTAGTAAACAAAACTAAAGCAATAAGAGGAGGGGTATTCAGAGAGCCAAACGTCTGCGATGACATTTAGCCATTATTAACAATTCTATGGTTTAATGGATTGATGTTCTGCTGTTCAGAACCAGCACTTCCATTTTGTGTGGCTATTCGGACTTCATAATGCTCTATATAGATGAATAATGCTGAGCTCATAGACAGGGAATACTAAATTCAAATCCCAATGTCTCCTTATAAGTTTATCAGGGAGGCATCAGAGGTCCCTGAACAATTCAAGTTCTTGGTCCTCCTTTTGACTGTTCACTAGAATTAGCTAATAAGAATTTATTATTAAAGATATTACACATCTAGGGTCCAAGATACTGAGACATCAAACTGGAACTGAGCTTGATGCTACCTCCCTGCTAGCCAGTTTTATAGTTCCATACAGTGTTTAAGAAAAAAAAATAATGGTTTCAGAGTACAAGAAAAAATGACATGTGGTGCTAGGGAAACACTCAAGAATTCACAGATGACCCTGGCTAAGACTCCAAGCAATAGTGGAGAGGGTGCCTAAACTGGCTTTCCCCTATAATCAAATAAATGACCACTCTAATTGTCATAATAGAACCTTCATCCAGCAACTGATGCAAGCAGAAGAAGAAGCACTGGATGGAGCTCCTAGTCCTGCTGAAGAGAGGGAGGCAAGATTATATGAGCAAAAGGATCAAGATTATAATGAGGAGACCCCAGAGACAACTGACCCAACCTATTGGGAGCTCCCTGACTCTGAAATGACAGGAGCTGAAGAGCCTTCATGCAATCTTCAAATGTAGATGACAGCTGAATGACGTGGTCAGTTTGTGGAACTTCTTGCAATAGGATTAGAGTATGTTCCTGGTGCATGAACTGACATCTCAAAACCCATTTCCTACACAGGAACACCTTGCTCAGCCTTCATACTCGGGGGAGGGGCTCAGTCCTACCTCAACTGGATATGCCAGACAGACCAAACTGACTTACCCTGGGAGTCCTTATCCTCTCTAAGAAATAGATGGGGGGTGGATGGGGTAGAGGGAAGCTGAGGGAGGACTGGGAAGAAGAGATGGAGGGGCAGCAGTGGTGGATGTGGAAAAACATTTTTTAAAGAAAAGATACATGAATGATTTGATCCAGCTGAGACCCCTATAAGCTATAATACCAAACTATCAGGCAAGATGCTCCCATTGGTGTAAATGTGGCCTGACTACTGTAGGAATAACCATAGATTCTCTGAACTTTAACCATGCCACACAGTTCTGAAAAGGAGAGTAAGGCATCCACACACAGAATAGGGGGGAAATTCTCAGGAGCACACACAAGGCTAACTGTTGAGAGTAAGTTCTCTGGACATCAAGCATACACAATCAATGATAGGATCTAGTATGATCCAATGGGGGTAAATGCAATATAAAATATGAGATAGATAGAGTCACCTTTTAATACATATGAGTTTATGTTGATGGAAGAATTATGGTATAGTGAGATAGAAAAACAGTGCCTCACCAAACTCTGCCTTTTATGGAGATTAAGACATTGGACCCTCTTGTAGAAGAGGAAACTGTATAAAAATATATTTTGCAGACATGAAATAATTGTTTGGGTTTGAGTATTGTTGTTCTTAAAAAGTTGTATTCATGTCTAGTCCTTTTTAACTTTGTAACCGCAAGTATCTGCAGCTGACATGAGTGCTGTGAGCGTGGGATGCATCTGGTTTGGTATTAACTTAAGCATACAAGAACCCCGAACTTTATGTCTAGAATAAGGTTATGTAGGGTGTGGGAAAGAATATTAGGGAAGCATAAAGGGGAACAATGAGTGCTTTAATAATGATTATGATGCATTTCAAAAAATTCATTTTTAAACATCAAAAATACAAGCTAATAATAAAATTGTTCATGTAAGCTTGATAGAAAACTAAACTGTTAAGGTGTAAATAATGACATCTCAAGCTATTCTGTGCCTCTTGAGTACCAGCCACCTCCTGCTCAGATTTCTTCTTCACACAGACGTCCCTTCTCCATCTCAGGACCTAAACATAAGCTGAGGTTGGACCCCAGCAGGATTATAAATTTTTAAAAATATATGAAATGCAAATTTTCCCATTGTGGTGGTTTCAATAAAAATGACCCATAGGCGCATAGAGAGTGGCACTATTAGGAGGTGTGTGTGTCACTGGGGTGGGCTCTGAGGTTTTAAGTGCTCACACCAGGCCCAGGGTCTTTCTCTTCCGACTGCTTGCTAATCCAGGTGTAGACTAGAACTCCTGCCTCCCTCCTTCCCCAGTCCATGTCTGCCTGATCACTGCCATACTCTCTGTCATGACAACGATAATAGACTAATCCTCTGAACCTGGAAGTCAAAGTCAGTGAAAAGCTTTCTTTTATAAGAGTTTACATGGTCATGATGTCTCTTCACCGCAATAGAAACTCTAACTAAGATACCCATCTTGCAGTACTTGTAAAAGATTTGCTCTAAAATGAAACTATTAGTAAATATACCCCACAGGACTCTCAATACCTGCACTCAAAATACAGAATAAGGTGCTAACAGCTACTGCCATTCTTGGACAATAACAAACCCACAATGTGCTATGTTCATTTATTGTAAATTTAGTTTGATTATAATTGAGAAGAAAGATAACATTTGATAATTCATTTAAAAAAGAAAGACTAAAAGCTGAATTATCAAATAAGTTTCAGAACTTTTATTTGGCATGAAATTTAAATATGTGCATCTTTGCCAACAAAAAGGCATTCTTTCAAATAGGTTAAATTTTTTTTTTTTTTTAGGAGTTTTCAAATGGAGGATTTAATGAAGTAGGTGGGGTTAGAGGAGTAAAATATAACAAGGTGGTTATCACAAGGTAGCTGTAATAATATTTTGAAACAAAAGTAGGGCTACAAGAGGGTCATTACATTTTGAAACAAGGACATGCTTGCAAGGCTGTTGTATAGTAGTCATGACAACAAGTGACCCTAGTAAACTTTTGAAACAAAGATAGGGTTGGCATTCCTGCAAAGAACAGTACAGAGCCATTTGTAGTACATGTAGTAGGGGAGTGAGCATGTGATATAGAGTATGGCATTCAAATTACAATAATGAACTAGCCTGTTTTCATCTTAGGCTTTGTGGTGGTTTGAAAGAAAACGGCCCACAAAGGAAGTGAAACTATTATGAGGTATGCATGATCTTGTTGGAGGAAGTCTGTCACTGTAGGGGTAAACTTTGAGGTCTCTTTTGCATAAACTTTCCTAGGTGTGATAGTGAATTGATTTGCTTTTGCCTGTAAGAAATAGCACTCTCAGCTCAAACAGCACATCTGCCTGCATGCTACCAAGCTCCCAGATAATGGTGATAGATTGAACCTCTTAAACTATAAAAGGGCCACCCCAATTAAATGGTTTCTTTCTACGAGTTGTCATAGTTATATTCACAGCAATAGAAACCTAACTAAAATATGTTTGAAAGCCATTTTATAATAGATACAAACAAGGCTAATTCCTGTTTAAAAATTTTAAGCATTGATAGAAACATATTAAATGTCTTGGTCATATGTGCCCCCTAGTGGCCAATGCTATGCAATGTAGAGAGATACAAAAGAGCTACTTCTGAGGTTTGAATGAAAATGTATGTAACAATAAGAAAGAAAAATGGATATCAAAAATTCGCAGGCAAATGGATGGATTTGGAGAATATCCTCCTGAGCGAGGTATCACAATCTCAGAAAGATAAGCAGGGGATATACTCACTCATTAGTGGTCTCTAAACAAACAAACAAACAAGAAAAAAGCAAAGCATGCCCAAGCTGCAAACCACAACCACTGAACATCTTGGGATCAGAAACACTCTGGGATGACCCTTCGGACCCCACTCCAACTATAGGAACACCTGACTCACTCTTGAGGGAGGGGGGACAAAACTGGATTTGGCCAGAAGTGGAGACTGATCCAAGCATTATTGGGTCAGGGGGACCATAGGACTGTCTGCTCCCTGCCCAGGGAGGGGATGAGGAGTTGCGGAGAAGAGAAATGACCTGATGCGGTGGGAGGGGGAAGGGACCTTCAATAAGGATATACAGGGGTAGAAAAAAAATTCAGAGGGAAAGCTGAACACAAAGTAAATATATGTGTAGCAATCTTATTTGCATTATCACCCTTGATAAGTCATGCTTATGATTTTTATCTTCTTTATAGTTATTGTTAACTTTTTAGCATTTTAAATTCATTTTACTGTTTTTCTTGATAAATACAAAATAAATAAAGAAGAAAAAAAAGAAAGAAAAATGGACCATCACTTTGAGAAGAGAGAAGACAGGAGAGGATATAGGAGCGGCCATAGAGAATAAAGGGAGAGTGTAAGTAATGTGTTAATTGTTAAAAAAAAAAAAAAAAAACCTTGCTGAAGTTTGTAACTCTTGACAAAACATTTAAAACCATTACGTTATGTAACATATGAGCTATTTACAAGGAAGAACATTTACTTTTGGTGTTGATTATGTAAAATCATAGAAAAACCCATGTCTAGTATAATATTTACTTATTCCTGTTCAAAATAAATCTCATTTTTCAGACACATTACTATCAGGTGTCTATCAACCTGAACATTTCATGGAGGATAGAAATATAATCTATAACATATGCTTTTTATAAATTTGATTTCCCAGTTATAAAATTTGGATAATAAAATTCTGAAGCAACTATACATGAGCATAATTTGAAAAGCCCTTATGAGAAAGGAGAAAAATTATGCTCCAACTGTCATGTTACCTGAGTTTTAATTTATAGTTGCTTTAGAAGTTTTGAATAGAAACTAGTAGTTTGAAAATTGCCAACTAGAACAAATTGCTATAAAATGAAAATAGATTTTTGTGTTCCACCACCAGTACTTGAACCATAAAGGTTTGTAATGGATTCTTTTCAGCTATAGTGTTCTAAGTCTAGATTTCTTAGAATGGGATACTTATTAGGGTTGTTTTTTAATAGAATAAATAAAATAGGATACATAAAGATTGGCAGGTCGGTAGAAAGACTGATTCATATAGGATAGAAAAAGAGAGATAACAGAGATTGCTTTGGATGAATTGTTCACATAATTATAAAGGCACATTCTTCAGTAGGAATTTGCAAAGTGGATGACTGGGGGCTAGCTTGTGAGCAACCTTATCCCATATTTCAGGATCAGTAAATGAAGGGTATGACTTTCATTCTGAATGGCAAGGCTTGAGAACTTAGGAGGTTGCAAGGTGATAATGTGTGTTGAATATGAACAGACCCCACTGTGAGCTTACATGTTTCAATACTTGGTCCCTAGTGAATGGTACGGTTTGGAAAGCTTGCTAGAGAGGAGATAAAGAGATGTGGAGGTGGAAGGGAGCTTGAACAAGAATATACACAGATAAAAAATATGACTTTATTCATAATAAAAAATTAATAAAAAAGTCTGTGAACTTTAGAAAATAGAGCCTTCCAGGATGCCAGTATGTCACTGGATACGGGATGGGACTGTGAGGGATGCTTTTGAGTGTTTTTCTGGGTGGGGCGCTGGGATCACTTCCTATTCCTTTTCAACTTCTTAAGTGTAGATATGACATGACTAGGCAGTTCCCTGCTCCTGGCACCATAGTTTCATGTTCCCTCCCACCACCCAGTGGTGCCATGAATGGCAAGTGTCTCTATTCAGTGAGCCGCTTTGTGGCTCTCTACATGTTGTCTTTAGTAGCCATGTCTTTGAATTATCACTATATGTTAACTAAACACAAGGCACATAGTGCTTTTCACGGCCAGAAATTTATCAGTGGAGTTTCAAACTTAATTTATGTTCAATAATTTTTTGAAGACATAACATAATTAGAAAAGATACTAGTCTGACATCAAGAAACAGAAAAGATGGAATGCAAGATATAGGGAAGAAAAGAATTCATTATGTTCAATAATATTTTGAAGAGATAACATATTATGATTAGAAAAGATATGAGGATGTTGGGATGTGTCCTTGAGGTACTAAAAGCTAACTGAGGATAATGAAAGCAACTATTTAGCAGTGTAGGAAAAGGCCAGAAAAATGAAGCGAGGAAGAAACCTTACTGTTGCTTACATGAGGACATAATAGACATTTAGATGGTAAACTATGGAAAGAACGAGAAGACAAATAATAGAATAAAGACATAGGCCATCCAGCTAGAAATCACCAGCATCGCTGGGGCTGAGAAGACAATGTGCTAAGGTGATGTTCCAAGAACCAGAAAGTTGGACTTCCTTGGAGGGAACTGTCACCACAGTCAGGCTTCCTGGTGAGAAGAAGCATCAGAGGGAGCTCTTCCCCACAGATCTATACCTGTGGCAGCACAACTTGTAGTCAGAAGTTGCTCGGTTTTTCCCAGCAGGTCCTGCAGTCATTTAGTCCCAAATAATCACACAAAAAATCATATTAATTATAAACTGTATGGCCTATGGCTCAGGCTTATTACTTGCTAACTTTTACTCTTAAACTAACTCATGATTCTTATCCATGTTTAGACTCAAGGCTTGGTACCTTTTCTTCAGTGTAGCATTCTCATCTTCCGACCTCAGCCTCTCTGCTTTTCCGATTGCCAGAATTCTCCTAGTCTGGTTGCTCCACTTCTACTTCCTGTCTAGCTTTTGGACAATCAACATTTTTATTAAACCAACATTTACAGTGACAAATATTTACAGTGTACAAGAACATAGTCCCACAGCAACCTCTAATCCTTATGTTCCTGGTAGTGACAGGGGCCTGGGCAGACCATCTTGCTCTCCATTCTCCATTCTCTGACCAAATGAAACCTGGCTGAAGGAAGAACAAGGAAGTATCTGGCTACAGCGGACTTTGTGGTGAAGCAGATAGTGTTGGATGGAAAGTAGAAGAAGATGCTGTCAACAAGTAAAAGCTCACCACTGAGCACACATTCCTTTTCTCCTCAAATCTTTTATTCCAACCTTTCTGCTCCTCTACATTCCTAAACAGAAGAAGCATGTTCATAGCTCTAGACAATTTCCTAGATTGCCTAAAAGTCAGCGTTAATATTGTCCCTATTAAAACCCATTGAATTGTTCAAATGCCATTTCATATGGGGGCTCTGTACAAATCTTTACTAAGACTGCCACTTAAATATTATCTGACTTCCTCCTGGTGCTAGTTCTTGCATGACCCTTTTCTTATGACAATCATTTTTATCTTACAGTGTAGTGCACCATGGGTATGTCCTCTTTCTCATAATGAAATAAAATGCCTATTGCTTTGACTAGAAATTCCAACAGATTAAACACTATTTTTAATACTTAAAAGTGTGAACTCTTGCATCACTTTCAAAACTGTAGGCGTTTTGAGAAAGAATGAAAACACTGAGCTGGATTTGGCTCTTCTCCATTTCCCAAGGCAAAGGCTTTGCTCTTCTTTAAATTCTTCTTCACTGAAGTAGATTTGCTAAGGAATGTATAGTATGGGCTTAATTTTCTTCCCAAACAGTAGTTTATTGTTAAGCCTTTAAAGTGTAGAAGAAATTGATTTTGAGATGAAATCTGAGAGGCACATGTTAAGATAATTTAAAAAGCAGTAGTACCTCAAACTGGTTGGGACCTCAAAATGGCTAGGAGGCCTTGGGAGTAGATATAAATATAGTAGGTAAACTAAAAGACATTTTCTTTCACACAAGACTCATAAGAAAGATGCTCTCTCCATATAACAAATGCCTTTTAAAGAATTTGTGTTTTATTGGTTGGACTAGCAGCATGCTATGAATTAGCAGATGTTTTTGAGTTAATCTGAGTATTATGGTATTTCATTCTCTAGACTTTGCTAGCTTGGGTAGGTAAGAAAGCAAACAATGTGGATCTTCAGAATAGTATTATCACACAACACACACACACACACACACACACACACACACACAACAGATTCATGCATGCCATCTTTGCATGTATTTATATGCAATTGAGTAGAAGAATTTTTTTTTTTGAAAAAAAATTAACCTTGCTAAATTCTCTGGGAACATCCATGTTCTTCCTCCACAGGTATTCTCAGAACTTCTCCCGAGGTATACTGGATACTTTTATGTCAACTTGAAGAGGGAATATCATTTCCTCTTCTGCCACCAGATTGGTTTTTGGGCAAATCTGTGATGCATTTTCTTGATGTTTCATATAGGAAGGCCCAGCTCACTGTGTGAACTGTCACTCCTGGGCTGATTGTCCTGGGCGCTATAAAAAAGTAGGCTGAGAAAGTCATGGAGATCAAGTCTAAGCAGCTACTAGAGACCCAACTTGTAGAATAGACAAGTCTACTTGCATTGTAGCCACAGCAAAGACACCTATATGGGAACAAAGGCTTCTGTCCATCCTTCTCTGATCTCCTTGTATCTAGGAAGCAGCACTTACTCTGCAGTCTTCATTAAACCTGAGCATCTCAGCCTCAGGTTCTCAGCCTTACTCTTGATTGTTCTGACATTACTTTTTCTCCAGTCCTGCTTCATTTATACATCTCCAGTACTCATCTGGGCTACATTTTCTTTGCATTCCACATGCATGGAAAAATGCTTATCTTGAAAAATCACCCAAATGGCAATTTGCAAAAATAAACTTCTGCTTGTGTTTAACAAAAATCAATCTCTTCCATGCCACAATTATTATTCATAAGATTATCTATCATATAGGAATTCCCTCCTCCCACAATCCACAGTCTGAATGATGGGAAATTAACACAGGGTTCTGGAAACCTGTGTGTGATATATTGCTTTATGGTTTAGTAGACCCAAAGTTACTTTCTTTGTTTCTTCAAGATTCAGTTTTCTAAATTTTATTTAATTATTTGTTTGTTCAAGATTCAGTTTTCTAAATTTTATTTAATTATTTGTTTGTTCAAGATTCAGTTTTCTAAATTTTATTTACTTTTAAGACAAGGAGCTTAAACATCTCAAGGTTAATGTAAAGTATTTTCTAGGCCTGAAGTTCTATAATACTATAAAATGAAAATCTTAATGTTAATATTTATGAATATAGAAGGAACAGTTTAAACTCTATAGAGTATAAAACTCTAATGTGATGTTTACAGCTGTTAAGTGTCAAAGACATCAACTTCAACTTGATTTTGAAAATATTGTTGATAACCCAGTAGTAGAATAAATGTTTTAAAATACATTGGTAACTGTAAGTTGTGAACGAGATTTCTTTTTTTATTTGAACTTTTAGTTTTCTTTCCATAATTTTGTAGCCAAGATCAAAGTAAGGATTTAAATTTAGTTATGTTGACTCTGCTTTCATACGTCATTTGAAATGGGTAAATGTATCAAATGTAGGCAGTCAAACTGGCATGACTGTATCCAGAGAACTAAGAATTATATTTCTTCAGTTTCAGTCCAGAAGACCAAGCAGCAAAAGGCTCACATCTGACAATGAGTGTAGAGGGAGTAGACAACAAAATGAAGGACCCAGAAGGGAGAGGTGATGCAACAGGAAAGGACGGAGGGAAGAAGAGAGGAAATAGTGAGGATGTAAGAGGTGAATAAACAGAAACGGTACTCCCTGGGGGAGTGGGCTTAGTCCTGGGCAGTGGAGCTTCAGGAGCAATGATGACCAGGTTGGTGGCTGGGTGGCTCTGTTCAGCTATTAGTTTCAAGTTTTCTATTAGTTATAAAATAAATTAGCTGTAGTCAGAACTACTATAACTTGTAAACTCACAATATATTAATTCTGCTATGTTCCTAACACAACATTTTTTTTTTTTCAACAAGAAAGTCTTTAATCAAATCATTCATTTTCAAGCCCCTACATGGGAAGTCGTAGGTGAATATCTGTAGGTATACAATTTATTGTCTGCTCCTCCACTCAGAAGTAGCCCTGTGTCTGTCCAGTCCACACTCAGAACTTTATCTTCATGAGCAGCGAGATCATAGAGAGGAGCCTTACAACTTCTCGTATCCCA